>CABHPH010131651.1:0-25143 GCA_902168325.1 Peromyscus nudipes | reverse complement strand
ACCTGAAGTAGAAAACATAGCGGATATTGCTTGCTGCCTCATGCATAAGCTCAAGCTTAACTAGCTTTCTTACATAGCCTAGGACCATGTGTCTACAATATGGTGTGGCCCACAGTGTGCTGGGGCCTTCTACATCACTTAATAGTTGTTTCACTTTGTGTATGTTGCTCTGATAAACCACTCTGACCCACAGCAACTTAGGGAAAGAATGGGTTTACTTCAGTTATAGGTTCTAGTTCATCATTAAGAGAAGCCACGGCAGGAACTCAAGCAGGAACTTGATATGAAACAATGAAGGAATGCCACTTGCAGGCTTGCTCACAGGCCCCTGCATAGCTAGTTTTCTTACACAGTCCAGGACCTATGCCCTGGAAAGGTACCACCCAAAATAGGCTGGACCCTCCTATGTAAGTTCAAAATCAATTCAATCCCCCACTGACATGCTATATGGGTTTCTCACTCTAATCTGATCAGTTTCCTGACTGAGGATCCCTTCTGAGATGACTCTAGGCTGTTAACAATTAAACTAATTAGGACACTGGACACTGGACATTTGGGATGATAGGACTATACTGGAAAATCCCTGTAAGGGGACAGTACTTCCTATTTAATCTTTTATATCTGGGTAGATGCCTAAATAAGCAAAGGTGCTGAGATGAAATCCATCATATGTTTAGCAGTTTAATCATATACACAATTTCTTTGTTCTGAGTAATACTTATGCATAGCACATATCTGAGGATTCTTTTATGTAATTTTATTAAAGGAATAGGCAGACAAAACTTCTCTCTTGAAGACCCCCCAAGAGACCAACTCTTTGTTTATTGGAAAGAGAAAACATAATTTATTATTTTTAGTTCTTAAAGTTAAGGGTTAAAATTAAAGATCAAATTATTTGTGGCATGACATTATTTGTAATATTTTACCTATTTAGTCAAAATAATTACAATTGTTATATGGCTTTTTCCCTTTTACATGTTTTTCTTTTCTAAGCAAAGGATGTTGGTGGGAGTGGGGCATGTTCCTCTGTGTGGGTAATGTCACTGTTTTTCTTTGCTTGGGATACAAGCTAAGTTAACCTCGTTGGACTCTTTCCCAGGAATTGATGCGCATACACGTGGTGGTTCATTATGCTGCTGCACCTGTGTAGTGTGAAGGTCAGTGTGCTTTTCTGATTATAAGAAACCATCCATGTCATTCCATTATAATCCCTTCCACTCATAATGGAATGTGCCTGAGCCCAGAAACTATTGAAGCTGCCCAGCCCAGAATTTTCTCAAGTGCAGTCTCAACATTTGAGATCTATCACCCATCCCTTCCATGACCTGCATCCCCCAAGAATCCAACTGTGCTCCATTTTGAGATGATGTTATTTGCATGTCAAGTCCTTCTTGTGTGATGTGTATGTACCATTGTCACAAGTAAATTTTTATATGTAATCAAATGCACTGTGATGATCCTTTAAAAATTATATTCAAGAGTCATAGGTAATTATGTGACAGTTAATATGGGTACTGGCTATATGCCTTGGGGTAAGAACAATGTATTTTCTTCATTCAGAGTCAGGGACTCTGGAAGGATATATGGCAATTGCTCTTGTTTCTAAAGACTTTTCATGGAAGATGCTTTCAACCAACTTCTCTCATAATTCCTGCCAAATCCCCTCCTTTTCCTTTTCCTGTGCCGTTGTTCCTAAAATTCTTTCCCAGGGAAAGTCTAACCAATGTCTATCCCTTCTCCTAAGGTCCCAACTACAAACACAGACATGATTCTGCAAAAGTTCGCTCTGGGAACCAATGAATTTATTGGGCTTTCTAAGGGAGCCTAGGTGAGGATGAATTACTTATGGGAGTGGGGGCACTCCTCCCCCGCAACATGTTGCACCTGAAAAACCTTATCCAGCAGGGATGAGCCCCTCCCCGCATCAGCATAGATGGAGCCCAACTTCTCTAGTCAGTTCTGGCCTCTATAGACTCTGGCCGTCTCCCAGGCTGTTTAAGTTACCAAGTAGGGAACAGCTGGATACTCAGGTGAGAATCTCATGGCCCACTCTGCCCCTCTCTGCTGGGGTTCAAACAATCAACAAGAATGGCTTGGATGATCTCTTGCAAGGCAGAGGGGTACAGCTGAATTTCCCAAGATGGTCGTTGCTTGGTTTGGAGGACAGTTACTCAAGACAGTCACTTACTTGTGGTAATAACCTTGGTTTTCAGGAACTGCTGTTCATATTTTCTAGTCACCATGTGTCATAATTTACACTGCATGTTTTCCCTATGAGGTCACTTCCTAAGAGGTAGATGAGATTTTTGTTCCTGTTTCATATGAGAAGGAGCTGGGCTACTCAGGCTGGAATGGATGCTACAAAGTCTCAGTTAGTGAGTGAGAAGCGGTGCTTCAACTTGGTCCACATGTCTGAGCTGGAATCCCTAACTACAAGGTCCCTAATAGTTCCACAGTCAGACATTAAGAGAATCTTTGTTTTTTTTAAAAAAAAATGCTTGCATTGCATATTACTTTGGAAATTTACTAAGTACAACCATTTGTATTTAGCTAGTTCTTGAATTAACCATGTAGGAAAAAGAATAAAGCCTCTTGTTGTTCAGTGTGTGTTGGTTTGTGACACTAGCAAGATTGTGAGGTTATACTCACACAAAGGTGGTTTTCTTCTGCAACAGAACATTGCTGCTGCATCATACAAATAGCAACTTTCTTCATTAAAAAGATATGATTACTGAGGGAACCCTAAAGCCAGGTTATCGTTAGTTAGATCTTTTGTTCGTCTAAATACAGGGTAAAACATTCACACCTTAAGTTCTAGATGTTGCTTATCTCCAAACAATCTTCCTCTTTGGAACTCTTGTTCTTTGATCCTTATTCATTCTCATTCTCATTCTCTCTCTCTCTCTCTCTCTCTCTCTCTCTCTCTCTCTCTCTCTCTCTCTCCTTTCTGCTGAGAAAAATTACCATCTGTGTTAGCTAGGGGAGATAGGTATGTTTTGGATTAGAATTACTTTTTTATTATTAATTTTTTCATTTATTTTACATACTGACCACAGTTTCCCCTTCCTCCTCTCCTCCAGTTCCTTCCTCCACCTCCTATCTACCCTGCTCCCCATCCATTCCTCCTCTGTTTCCATTCAGAAAGGGGCAGGCCTCCCATGGGCATCAACAAAGCATGGCACATCAAGTTGAGGAAAGACCAAGCTCCTTCCGCTGTATCAAGACTGGCAAGGCAAGGAATAGGTTCCCAAAAGCCAGCTCAAGTACCAGGGACAGGTCCTGATCTCACTGTTAGAAGCCTTACAGACCAAGCCACACAACTGTCACACACATGCAGAGGGCCTAGGTAGGTCCCATGCAGGCTCCCTAGCTGTTGGTTCAGAGCCTATGAGCTCCCAGGACCTCAGGTCAGCTGTCTCTGTGGGTTCCCCCATCATGAGCTTGACCCCCCTTGTTCATAAATCCCTCCCCACTCTCTTCAACAGGACTTCTGGAGCTCTCCCAGTGCTTGGCTGTGGATCTCTGCATCTGCTTCCATCATTTACTGGATGAAGGCTCTCTGATGATAATTAGGGTAGTCACCAGTTTGATTACAGGAGATGGCCAGTTCAGGCACCCTCTCCATTATTGCTAGGAGTCTTAGCTAGGGTCATCCTTGTGTATTCCTGCGAGTTTCCCTGGCACCAGGTTTCTCCCTAGCCCTGAAACACCCCCCCCACACACACACCCAATCAGGACAGCTCTTTCATTACTCTCTCCCTCCATCCGGCCCCAATTCGCCCAACTGGATCCCTCACGCTCCCATCCCCCAACTCCCACCCCTCCGCCCCCACTCTACCCAGGAGACCCATTCTATTTCCTCTTCCCAGGGAAGTCCATGCATCCCTCTTTGGGCCTTCCTTATTACCTAACTTCTCTGGGGTTGTGGATTGTAGCCTGGCTTTAGAGCTCCCTCAGTAGGGAACATTCACTACCTCTGAACTAGTTTATTTTTCATGTTTAACCAAGTCCTAGGCAGTTAAATTTTTAAAGATCACAAATGAGTAGCCTTCTTGATTAAAATGAAAATTACCTGTTTCAAAAAATTGATTAAAACGGTAATTTGTAATAAGAGCTCTACAAAAACTACATATGGGTTAAAATGAAATGCTAAAAATAAGGAATTAATTTTAAAAAAATAGAGTGTATATCAAAACTAAAACAAATTCTAAAAATAACACCCTACTTGTTGGGCCCAAGAACAGAGTCGTGTGAGGAGAATTGTGAGTGCTTGTGAGAACATGCCAAGAAAACAAGACAAGGGTCTTGTGACCTCACTTTCTTCTTGGAATGTGTTTTCCTGCTCCTCCCAGGGATAGCAGATAGGAGTGAGTTTACTTCGAAATTATTCATTACAACTGGCTACTGTTAACTGTTTCTATGCCTCTATGAAAAAATCTGTTTTTGTCCTTATGATTGTACACTTTACTCATGTGATTATTCTTAAACCACAGAGCATAAATTGTCTGAATAAAGTTGGCTATTGCATGAGAAAAAAAAAAGCTGCCAGGTGGTGGTGGCGCACGCCATTAATCCCAGCACTTGGGAGGCAGAGCCAGACAGATCCCTGTGAGTTTGAGGCCATCCTGGTCTACAGAGCAAGATCCAGGACAGGCACCAAAACTACACAGAGAAACCCTGTCTCAAAAAAAAAAAAATCTATGACTAACACACCTAGAGAATGAGCATATATGTGTTAGGTTCAGGAAACTGAATTTGTACATAAGCCTGTACTACTAAACATCCAAGGACAGGCTAAACATATAAGTACCCCGCTATCTTATCGAGAATATTTGTTGTTCCACCTCCCCTGTGACATTACCATATCAGAGACCTTCAGAGGCCTTATCCTGGTCCTTTCACTCAGTTTTACCTCAGTCTCCCTCAGTGAGAAAGAGATTAACTTTGTCTAAATTTTCCCCATTGCAGAACACACCAGTCTTTTTAGTCCCCCTGAGCTTTTCATCTGCGCTTTGGCTGTCAAGCTACAAAGAAAAGCCTTTATAAAGCATCAAATAGCACCTTTCAGGTGTTTCCCCTGTTGTAGGGCATCCAAGTCAGTAACCCACCATATTAGTTTTGGTTTCAGTGAGTATAGGGGGGTGGGGAGGGCTGCTGCCTCGATACTAGATTGTTTTGTCTAGAACATAGAATAGAGGAGACACACAGTTATAGAAGAAATGATTTATTAAGAAATCGTACACTTCCAAGGATTGGAAAGTAGTCCAGAGGAGAGAGAAAAGTTAGAGGCTCAGTGAACTTCTTTACAAAAGACTGAGACCATTGTGGGTTGTTTGCACAGCACCAGCTTTCTTGGTATGCGTATTTGTGAAGGTAGGGCATGTGTTTCAATCTTCCTCTCTGCAAAATTATTTCTTTCACATATTAATTTTATTACCATTTTTGTAAGACCATTTGTACTGCTCTTTTTACTGTCCTGCCTCAATTCATTCCTGAGAGCTGTGGTTCCAGAAATCTCAAGAGGAACTGAAGAATGATACCTACTTCTGTCTACTTCTTGCTGTTTAGTTGTTGACCTTGCCTAAAAAGGACCATAAAGCTCTCTCTCTAGTCTATCTAGAGACTAGAATGGACTATTTGGGTCTGCTAAATGGGAATTGGAATCCCTGTATCACAAAGAATTTATTCTGCAACTGCTCTATCAAAAGACTTCAATTTTTCAAGATTAAAAACACAAGATCTAAGCAAGAATAACATCATTGTACCAACCAATGGTCCCCAAAGCTTAAAAGCCAGGAAAGCCATGACCCTATATTATAGCAGGAGATAATCCTACCTTGTTCTCAGGAGTGAGTAACCTTGAAAAATAAATACTTGTGGTTATATATTAAGTGTGTAGCACAAAGGATTCCAAGAAGAATTCCTGTTATGAATGGTAGAATAGATTTAAAAAGAAAATAGTATGAGATTATAATCACCAAGTTTGTATTATACCAATTGTGCTAAAAGAAACAGTAAAGAAAATAAAAGCATAAATCAATGCTACAGCTACTGATATATTTATAAACATGATTTATCTATGCATTTAAGAAGCTAAGACTGTTTTTATTGTTTGAAGAGAGTTTTTAATGATCTTTCAAATATTTTTATTTATACATATATGTGAGAATCTGTATGAATATTACAGAAACCACATAGCCTGGGGAGGCCAGAAGAGGGCATAGACTCCCTGGGTCTGGAGTTACAGGTGGTTGTGAGCTGCAATGTGGGTGCTGAGAGCCAAATCTGGTCCTCTGCATGAGTAGTGAATGCTCTTAACTTCTGAGCCACCTCTCTAACCCCTCAAAGCGAATTTTTAAGCCTTTTAACAGTTCTCAGGTATCAGCAATCTGTATTTAAGATGTTTTTAAGGCAGTGATGACTCAAAATATAGAAATCACGTTTCAAATCATAATATTTTAGCTATTTCAGTTAGCATAATGCAGGCCTATGTCCACTCTGAGAAAGTGTCATCAAACATCAAAAGATGTGTATGTCTTTGACAAGTATATCTGTAGGTGCTGTAGTTTATGAGCATGCTGATTAGCTACATGTTTCAGAGTATCTAGAAACATAAGCTATTCTCCTTGATTGACATATTGGGACTCTTGGCTACGTTTAATCTGTGGAGACTACTCTAAAACTTCTATTGTGAGCTAAAAGGAACTTGAGTCAATTTAACAATCTTAATTTATGTGACCACTCATTTATAAAGTAATTGGTACCATATAAATGAGGCAAAAACATTTCCACATATAGACAATGCATGTATACATATAGCCATATATAAAATCAGATGTGAAAATCAAAGATTTTTGTAATTTTAATTTATGTTTATCATCCTGCTGAAGCCAGAGTCCCGAGCAGCCAGTATTGTCTGACTATATGCTCTGTCCTCTTTGACCCCAGAGGGCTGAATGCCCAGTGGTCTCTGGTCCTACTAGAGCCTGAGGCCACAGGTTTCCGGGATTTTAGTTAGACTCTTGATGTGATTATTTCTTCTACAGCATTAAGCAATTCTTAATCCAAACCCTGCACTTCTAAGACATGACACTTCCTAGAACTAAAATAGAAAACTAGATGTAAAGTCACAGAGCCTAAACTAATCACTGGTAGGTTCAATTAGGTACTCAGTAAAAGCAAAACACTGAAATCTGAGGTTTGTTGTGCAGACTTAAGGTAATACTTTTTTCCCTTTCTAAGTGATAAACACTAGAAGGTGGCATGCTGAGATAACCTCCATTTTCTAAAGGACTCATCTAGCCCATTAAGAAATAGGGCAGAATTTTCTTCCTTTCCTTGACAGCCTCTTTGTTCTTATTGTATTGTTAACAATACTGTATTTTATTCATGTGAAGAGACACTCTACCACCAGGTCGCATCTACGGTTCCCTGCTGAGATATTGCAATCATAAGAAATATGTTCCTTATCTAGGACAGTCGGCATGCTGGGTAAATGGTTAATGGGATTTGGGGAAACTAATTCATTTGTGTATCTACTAGCTTCCTCCTAGATCCTGTTTCTCTTAGTGTGTGCAAAGAGTAGGACCAAGTATAGGTCTTTCCACCCTTTGCCCAAACCTCCCATTAACTGGACTGTACTGGGGCCAGATGATTTCAAAATACAAAATTAGCCTTTTCCCTTTTAGAATGAAACTCCAGTTCTGTACTGTAGCATGAAGTGCAAGGGGTAGAGACAAGAAACGGAGGGCGTCTGGAGTGCAGGAAGCATACCACTCAGCCAGTGAGAAGTCCTCAGGAGTTCCTGATGCTTGAAGCATCCCCAAGATCCATGCTGAATTGAGTGTAACACACAAGAGGGTTAGAACACCGGTTTGAGACCCCAGTCCTCCAGTCTTATTTATCCTATCTGGGGTTTGAAATGACCATTTTCATTGTCTCTACAGAGACCAAGGCCTGCAATACTGGGATACAAATTCCTACTACAGGCATCTCTGAAGTTATTTATTTGGCCTTGGTAATAAATAAATAAATAAATAAATAAATAAATAAATAAATAAATAAATAAATAAATAGAATGTCTCTTATAAAAAAAAGCTTTGGTTCTTATTAAAAATAAATAAATAAATAAAAGCTTTGGTTTGTCAGGGAAGTGGCTTGCCTTCATGAATATTCTGGTCTTTGTCTGGATTGCCATACACATTAAAAAGACAAATGGGGAAGTGGTTTTCTTGTTTGTTTTTTCCTCATGTTTAGGGGTGAAAAAATTTCATACCACTAGGACTAGACCATCTCTTCATGCCCGAGTCTGCAGTCCTTACAGATCTCGGGGAAGGTAGAAGGAGGAAGCAAAGGAATAAAGTGGCTGCTGAGAAAAGCACAGCTCATGGGAAGAGGGGAGAGCTAACTTGAAGTTTTGATGTTTTAGGCCTTCGGGGGAGCTGCTGTGGAATGTGGGTGATGCACGATTTTGAAGTATGCCATGATGCATGAGCATGTGTGTCTGTCTGTCTTGTCTATGTTTCCAACCTAAGCTTATGATCAGAGTATTTCATCATGGGAGTCTTCAAGTAGTGTGTACCAACCATAATGTCTGTCTCTCATAAACTCAACACGTGCATGCAGCTCCTGTTGGGCACACCCACGAATGAGCAGAAAGTTTAAGAGGTTGGAGAGGTTACTCCCAGCTGGCTCACCAACTGATCTTGGTGGATGCTGGGGTTCAGGGGCACCCATTGGGATTTCCTGGTGGATGCTGGGGTTCAGGGGCACCCATTGGGATTTCCTGGTGGATGCTGGGGTTCAGGAGCACCCATTAGGATTTCCTGATAGATGCTGGGGTTCAGAGGCACCCATTGGGATTTCCTGGTGGATGCTGGGGTTCAGAGGCACCCATTGGGATTTCCTGGTGGATGCTAGGGTTCAGGGACACCCATTGGGATTTACAATTCCTTGTTTCCTTTACCTATGACTTTTTGGGGAAAAAACAAATGACTATAATTATTTTCTTTTTATAAACTATTTTAGAAGAAAATCCTTATTAAAATCTATACAACCAATATAGAGCTTTGTAATTTAACATTTTGTCTTACAACTCAACAGACAGATGATGTTTTATATAAATAAACTGTACTTTTAGTAAAATATTTTTAGATGCTTACTATCACTATAAATTATTTGCTTCAAAGATGATGTATCTTTTAATGGTATATAATATCCGATGCATTTTAGTATTTTATGAGACAAGCTTAATTAACTAAGATATAAAATTTAATACATTTTAAGAAGTTAAGAGTATGTAAGTTTATAAGGTAAGACAGTGTCAATTTGTCACACCTTTGAACAGATCTGAACTATATATTTATGACACAATAAAACAAATTAAGATCATATCAGTTTTGCTTGCTATCTTATTTGTAAACCAGCAGCAAAGACTTTCAGCCCCAGTTTCCAGAATTAACCACTTGAAAGGGGCTGGTTACTAGAAATTCTCCCCAGAAGTGACCATAGCAGCACAGGCTTCTCATTTACCATTCCTAGAGAAGTTACAATAGAGGTTTCTCAAGTGCCCCCGACCTTTGCCTCTTCTGCCTGTCTCTCTGTCTCTTCAGTGCTGGGGATCCAACCCAAGACTGCCTGTGCTAGGCAAGTTCTCTACCACTGAGCCAAATTCCCAGGTCCTGAATCTTTGTGTTCTCAGCATGACAAAGGCAGCATCCTAACACTAGTCTCATATCAACTGGTACTGTAGAGTGGTCCAAGATCATTTCAAATGGCCTTTACACCTAAAATGTAGAAATAAAGTTCAACCCCAAATCTAAAGATGAATGCCAAACAAAACTATTCAGAAAAGCAAGCAGTGAGCACTCTGCTACACAAAATCTGAAATGTATGGTCATGTAATCAAATGATGTTCAACAAAGCCTTCAAGATGACAAGTGTTTCAAACATATATTCCTTTCAACTGGCACCAACAGCAGAAGTTTACTACAATCTCTCTGATCATAAGACCGAACTGACACAGGTCTAGATCTGAGCCTCAGGACACCTGATGAAATTTTCAGGCTCTTATGACCCAAACACTAGGCACAGGCTTAGAAATAATAATAGAGACAGTTATTAAGAAAGAAAATAACTCCTGAGATGAGAATAAAAAGAGAGTAGAGAGTGGATTATCTGTTCCAAAAGGAATAGCCCAGGAGATTAATTACCCTCTATTAACACAACACCCAATAGCCCACATTTGTATGTCACCAGTTTTGTTTGTTTGTTGTTATTTGTGGTTTTCAGGCATACTCTACTGTATACAGTCCAGGTGGAGAAGGGAATCTGGTCTTCCTCTGCCAAGTGGCTTCTTTCATATGCTAATCTTGACACTTCTGTCTCCAATCCCTTTCTCCTGCCATAACTGTCCCCTAAGAGATGTAAATCCCAAAATCTTTTAGGGGATGAAAAGCATGATGGGCAATCTATCTTCAATAACTGTGTCCAAGTTGATAAAGGGTGTGGCTTTTGCCTAAGACTACCACAAGACTCTGATTAGAAAGGAGGATTAGATTTCTTGTATTGAGTCAGATGGGATTTCTGTATCCTAAGGACTTTAGTTTGAAATGGTCACATATCTTAGAGGATACAGATTTTTACAAGATTAAAAAAACCAAAATTTGGGTATCAATACATAAATATGGAAATCAGTAATCCTAGAAAGGGTGATGACCAGGAAAACCACAGCCATGCTAGTTCCAGAAGAACCATCCTTGTGCACCAGGATGTGATCCTTTGAATTGTTTGTTTGTTTTTTTAAGAGTTGGGCGACCCACAACCACCTGTAAATCCAGCTTCATGGGACCTGACATTCTTCTTGCCTCCATGGGCACCTACAAACACATGGCAGAAACAAACACATGCATACTCACAAATGAAAAGAAAATAAGTCTTAAAAAACAAACCCCCTGAAACATAAGGCTAATGATCTCAGTATACTGAATATATTTAAAAACTGGATACAAAAACATACTGTGAGCCATTTCCTCTGTATTTATTAGGAAGCGTCTAAAAAATGTAATTGTAGCTTGGAACAAATCCAGCAATCAGAAGAGTTAGTGAAGTCAGCCACCTTGTTTAAGATGGGAACACTTAGATGTCTTGATGCTTAAGAGAGTGGGGAGTAGTGAAACCAGGATAGGCAGCCTTGTGTTGTCTTTTATTTGGGTGGTAAAAATGGTCTCATTCTGCTGAGAGCTTACAAGGTCGCATGTATGGGTCTAGGATTATTATTTCTACAGAGAAAAGCAAGATGAGCCGAGCAAGGGGTGTTTTAGGATATAGGAGTCAACAATCATTAGTGTGTTACTTACCTTTGCTTTTTGAAGAGAAGTTTGGGGTCTTCCATTAGCTTACAGGTATAGGTGTTCTCTGGCTCCTGGGACACCAGGTAAGGTCCCTTGGTTTGGAGTCACTGGTTTTATCCTGGAGATATGAACTTAGCTGTTTGGTTTCCCGGTGTGCTTAGGACCATTTTGAGGAACCAATTGTGTGTGTGTGTGTGTGTGTGTGTGTGTGTGTTTATACATTTCTTAGAGTGGCTTACAGGCTTAATTCTCTACATTTGGTTTGGGATGTCTCTTGAAAGGAGTATTGTTCTCCTTTCCTGGCCCACTCTACCACTTTTCTGGACCAGAGGAAATGAATAGTGTTGCCCAGCAGTCCTATCAGGGAGCCAGCTGAGTTATGCTCTTGTTTGGCTAGGGCATCACAAGTAGACCCATAGTTCTAGCCCAGGGGCTGTTTGCCTTCTGCCCAACAGGTGATAGGTGTGACCCTTTGCCAGTTTCCCCATAACTTTCTATCACATAAGGAACCTTGGCTACTGCCTGATGTCTAGGTAACTTTGCCACTAGTAATTTCTCAACAGGAAGCAGCATTCTCGGCACAAAGATAAACTTGCTTACAGCCTGTCCTAATAACTGTTCAAGAGTGTCATTCTGATGCAGCACCCCCAGAAGACCAGAACCAGAGCTACTCTCAAGGCCATAGCCCTTGAACAATTTCTTACCCTGTTCTCTACGAAGCTATCTTGTTGAGACACAAAATCTATCACTTTCTTTCTAAGCAAATGCTTTTATAAAAGGTCTTGGCTGTCCTTAAACAAGTACATCTTTTCTCACTTAGAAGAAATTGTACTTCTGTCTAAAACCAGAGAAGGTAGAGGGAGGGACTTGTGTGTGGAACTCAAGGCTTGATTTTAACTAAACTGTGCACATGACCTAACTATTATTTCCTCATGGCAGCATGTAGTATCACGTGTGTCATCTAAGTGTTTTGTGTAAGCACTGTACAATGAACTCTTTTGTTCAGGCAAAGGAATTCCATCCCTATAGGCAGTCACAGATGCCTCTTTTCTTGTATTGTTGAGTTTAAGCTCATTTTATTCCTTTGTTAGCAATAACTAAATGTTCCTTTGTGTGGTACGCTTCCTCGATGCAGATTCTTGTTTACACTGCTTCAGATAACAACCGTTTTCATGATCATCATAGAGTACATACCATGAATCGGGGTGTATTTATTTTCCCTCTCTTGATGAATTTTTAAAAATCCAGATGTGCAAGGTAAAAGATTTAGGAATATTTTATTATTTAAATGTCCAGATAGAGGCTGACTTGGCCCAAAGAAACCTCATTAACTATTAAGAATTAGACATCATACCCTGGAATCAAGATCCTGTGTCACAGCTCAGTTCATCTTATATTACTTGGATTGAGGCATGAACCACTCACTCATTATTCATCTAGAAAATACTTATTCAGTGTTTCCTTTGTATTACACATAGTCAAGGTATTGAGGATACAACTTTAGGCAAACAGGTCCCTGCTTAGTAGGGATTTCATTCTACTGAGGGAAAGGTGTTAGAGCATTTTAGAATAAACAGGATAGAACATTTTGTAAGAACTGGAAGCACTAAAGAGAAAAAGCAAGGCAGACCCATGGTCTCTCTGATACTGCATGAAAATACAGCCTCGTGTTTACCAAGTCTGTGTTCATCTCAGTGGGGTAATTTTACTTAGGCTAGTGAGGTTTTTGAGATTCCATTTGCTTGGTGTTTTTCTTTTTGAAAGGAAAACTTTTAATAAAATTTAAAATCTTGGTTTCTTTTAGGAAAAAAAAAGAAAGCACTTGTAACCATTTTTGACCATGACTGACAGAAGCTGAGCCTGGAGGACCTTGTGAGCTTAGAGGATATGGGGGTTTGAATGAGAAGTGTATCTGTTGTCTCAGATATCTGAACATCTGGTCTTCAGTTGGTGGTGCTGTTTGGGGAGGTGGTGCAGCCTTGCTGGAGGAAATATGTCAGTGAAGGCAAGCTTTGAGTTCATAGTTTCACCCCACTTCCAGTTCTCTTTCTGCTTTGTGTTTCTTGTTGAAAATGTGATCTTTCAGTTTCCTGCTCTAACTGCTATGCCTCGTCACCATGATGAACTCTTATCCCTCAGGAGCCATCAACCAAATTAACTCCTTTCTGTAAATCTTGGTCAAGGTATTTTTATCACAGTAATAGAAAAGTATCTGATACAGAGAATTATTTGAGTTTTAGAAGTCTCTGTTCCCATGACCTCACCTCCCTGTTGGCCTCAGAAGGTGACCCTTGTCTATTTTGATGCCATCTCTACAATAATTGATTTCCTCCATCTGGACAGTGAGCCAGTATAGGTCTCTTCCTTAATAGAAGTTCCTCATGGATTTTCTTCTCTTCTGAGTCTATCTTCCAATCATGTTTTAGAGGCTTGACTCTCCTTGAGGGTTGCAAGGAGCTGCAAGGTGCCAAGTTATCATAACCACAGGCTACATTTCT
This sequence comes from Peromyscus nudipes, assembly GCA_902168325.1. Taxonomy (NCBI): domain Eukaryota; kingdom Metazoa; phylum Chordata; class Mammalia; order Rodentia; family Cricetidae; genus Peromyscus; species Peromyscus nudipes. Next base: position 11,294 of record CABHPH010131651.1, on the reverse strand, counting down.
GGATTTTAAAAAAAAGAGCCTTGTTTTTGTAATCACTGTTGTTTTTACAGCCCTTAATGGGACAGGAGATTCAGTGTGGATTTATAAAATTTTATTTATTCCTACTTGCCATCATTGCAGATCTAAAAATAAAATATGCTCCTGGAGATACAGGGTCATTATACTCCTACCTCATTAAAATTTCATCCTGCTCCATGGTTTTTTTACCTTTCTGGTACAATTTTATCTTTAAAATTATTCTTAGTCTCCTTTTCTCAATATAATTAGCTAAATGACATTATGATATCCCAATTACTGTTTGCCTCATTTCCACATGGCTTTTCAGTGTCCAGTGTTATTACTTGACAGATAAGGATATGATCACAGCAATCACCAGTGCACTGTCATCTAAGCTAGATTCCGTGCTCCCTAGGCTATATTCTTTGGCACCCTGGGCTCACATTACAAGTGTTCCAGCATCCAGCATGTCTCAGCTAGTTCAAACAATGTTGGTCTAGTGTTAGCTGACTTGATCTAACATACTGAATATTTCCAGTGGCACATTGCTATCAAGTCTATTCTAAGCAATGTTTAATTCTAGTTTTACTTCATCAGCTTTCCCTATTACATACTAAATAGATTCTTTGCAATGCTTTCTTCCTGTTGCATCTCTTTCTTTATTTCAGAAGTACACCCGAGTATCCTCTGAATTTTTTTCCCCAGTCACTGCACCTATCACTGAGAAAATGTTTGCCCTCCCTCCCAATGCTATGCTTAATTTTTCTAAGGATGAGTTTCTCTACAGCTGCTCTTGTCCTATGTTACTACATTCAAGACCCAACATCTTTTGCATCAGGTGAAAGCTAAGGAAGGGTTGGAAACATAGACTCATGAGTGCAAACCAGCAATCCTAAATTGCTATCTACAATTTAATAAGACTTTAGGAAACTAATGTGGGCATTTGAATTGGAAAAGTAGCTGTTTACAGCCAATGTCATTCTGTTTACTGGCTTTCCCTGTGCTCAGACAACGTCTGCCATAAAACTTCTATTACCAGTCTACTAGGAGTGTTCTCTGACTATTGGTTATGAGTTTCCAAAGTCAGACATTCATGTTATAAACTTTTATATTTGGTAGTAAGACTGTTTGGCTATATTGTACCATGCTATTGGCACTGTAATATCGATGGAAAAATTCAATAATCATAAGCTCCTAAATAAATAGTCGTAAGTGGAAAAGTAAACCCACACTACAGTGTAACAGTAGAATGTGGAAAAAAACAAAGTTAAGAAAAGTGATTGGTATTTAACTGTATAGACTTTGAATTTCTAGTAAGACAGTACAGAATTTGTTAAGAACTCACCATTAACCTACCTGATGTAGACTCTGCTTCTACCCATGTTTTCTTGGGAAAGTCTCAGCCATGTCATTCATAATCCTGCCTGTTTACACAACAAAATACCCTACTGTTTGGAAGTAAATTTTCAGCTACCATGATTTACTTATAGAGATGCTGTATCAGTAGCTTTGTGTCAAGACATCTGTATTTAAGAAAATAATCCATAGGGCCCCGTGGGTCACCTTTTCTTCAGTGCAGGTGGTAATTGTATCTATTTCTTCCCTCATTGCTGTTAGAAGCTATTTAACAGGAAAGGATTCATGTCGACTCATCGTTTCAGTCCATCATGGTAAGGAAGTCATGGCAGAGTTGATGATCATTGGAGCTCATGGCAGAGGCTCCTCACATGTTGGTGAGTCATGAAACAGAGAGCTAAAGATGAAATGAAGCCGGGCGTTGATGGCGCACGCCTTTAATCCCAGCACTCGGGAGGCAGAGCCAGGCGGATCTCTGTGAGTTCGAGGCCAGCCTGGGCTACCAAGTGAGCTCCAGGAAAGGCGCAAAGCTACACAGAGAAACCCTGTCTCGAAAAACCAAAAAAAAAAAAAAAGATGAAATGAAAAGTGGCTAGATAGGTAAAAGTTCCCCATCCCAGTGAGCTACATCTTCTGAACAGTCCCTAAAAATCTATAGACTTCCAAAAGTAGCACCACAAGATGAAGACCCAGTGTTCAAGAATGTGAAACTATGGAAGATATTTCATTTAAACCATAACAATAAAAGAGCAACTTTGTTGAGTTCTTCATTAAACAAAAGTATTAAGGGAAATATTTTGCTGCATATACATATATATGCATACATATACATATATATAAAGGAATTCTAAATGAAATCACCAATAGTGGGGGAGATAGAGTTCCAACTGGCCATATTTGACATAATCATTGTTCAAATATCAGTGGTGATAACGATGATGATGTAGCACATTTAAGTTACCCATCAACTGTATAAACTCAAATATATTAGTCAGGGTTCTCTACAGGAACAGAACTGCTGATAAAATGAACATATTTACATACATGATTTGCTATACTGGTTTACAGGCTGTAGTCCACTCAATAAAAGACCAAGAATCCAACAGTTGTTCCAATGGGACCCCTTTGGCCAACAACTCAATTAAATGTCACCCAATCCCACTACTAGAAGCTTCATTTGGTGACAAGAGATGGCCAGTTGGGACTGTCTTTCCCCATTATTTGGTGATTTCATTTAGATAGTCTTCATATATGTATATATTTTAGGAAATTCCTACTGTATTAGGTTTCCATACTACCCCCAAATGTTCCTTAATTTAGCTGTCTCTCCCTGTATTTGCTCCCACAACAACCTTTCCTCTCCACCTCCCCTACCGATCTTCTCATTGCAGCCCCCATCCATCCATAATCACCTATTCTATTTACCTTTCCTATCAAGCTCTATCTGTTACCTCTAGTCCCTTAATCTATATCTACTCTCTGTACTTACATAGATTATAGCTTGGTTATGATTTATTTAACTGCTAATATCCATATTTAAGCAAAACCAAGCTATATTTGTCTTTCTGGGTTTGGGATACCTTATTCAGGATGATTTTTTTTCTAGTTTCATCTATTTGCCTGCAAATTTCATGATGTCATATTTTCTTGATAGCCAAGTAATACTCCCTTGCGTAAATGTACCACATTTATCCATTCTTCTGTTGAGGGACAGCTAGGCTATTTCCAATTTCTGGATATTGTAAATTGAGCAGCAATGAACATGGCTGAGCAAGTATCTCTAAACAAACTGAAAGACAAAAAACACAGGATCATTTCATTAGATGCAGAAAAGGCCTTTGCAAAATTTCAATACTCCTTCATGTAAAAGTCCTAGAGATATTAAGGATGCAAGAGACATACTAAAAGTAATAAAGGCAGTTTACAGCAAGTCCACAGCCAATATCAACTTAAATGTAGAGAAACTCAAAACAATTCTATTAAAATCAGAAACAAAACAAGGTTGTCTATTCTCTCCATACTTATTCATTATAGTACTTGAAGTCAGCTAGAACAGTAAGACAACTGAAGGAGATCAAAAGGATACAAATTAGGGAGGAAGAAGTCAAAGTATCTTTATTTGCATATGATATGATATTATATATAAATGACCCTAAAAATTCTATTAGGGAACTCCTACAGCTGATAAACACTTTCAGCAAAGTCATTAGATAAAAAAATTACCTCACGCCGGGCGTTGGTGGCGCACGCCTTTAATCCCAGCACTCGGGAGGCAGAGCCAGGCGGATCTCTGTGAGTTCGAGGCCAGCCTGGGCTACCAAGTGAGCTCCAGGAAAGGCGCAAAGCTACACAGAGAAACCCTGTCTCGAAAAACCAAAAAAAAAAAAAATTACCTCACAAGAATCAACAGCCTTTCTATATTCAATTGACAAAAGGAACGAAAAAGAAATCAGGCAAACAACACCTTTAACAATAGTCTCAAATAATATAAAATATCTTGGGTAACTCTAACCAAGCAAATGAAAGACTTGTATGATCAAAACTTCAAGTCATTGAAGAAAGAAATTGAAGAAGGTATCAGAAAATGGAAAGTTCTCCCATGCTCATGAATGGGTGGGATTAACATAGTATATATTGTCATCCTACCAAAAGCAATTTACAGATTCAATACAATCCCCCATCCAATACAATTCTTCACAGATCTTTAAAGGACAATTCTCAGCTTCACATGAAAATTAAAACAAACAAACAAACAAAAAACCAGGATACCTAAAACAATCCTGAATAATAAAAGAACTGCTGGAGGTTTCACCATCCTTGATTTCAAGTTGTACTACAGAGCTATTGTAATAAAAACAACACAATATCAGCACAAACACAGCCATGTTGATCTATGGAATTGAAGAATCAGACATAAATCCATATGCCTATGGATGCCTGATTTTTTAAAAAGATGCCAGAAAAACATACTAGGAAAAAGACAACATCTTCAACAAATGGTGCTGGTCAAACTGGATGGCTGCATGTTGAAGAATGCAAATAGATCCAGACTTAGCACCCTGCATAAAACTCAACTCTAAATGGATCCGAGACCTCAACATAAAACCAGATTATGTCAAATTTAATAGAAGAGAAAGTAAGGGATAAGCCTTGAACTCACTGGCACAGAAAATGGTTTTCTGAATAGAACATCTTAGTGCACAGGCACTAAGATCAACAATTAATGAATGGGACCTCATGAAACTGAGAAGCTTCTGCAAAGGACACAGCCATTCCAACAAAGTGGCAGCCAACAGAATGGGGAAAGAGCATATCCAATAGCGGACTGTTATTCAAAACGTATAAAGAACTCAAAAAACTAGATCTCATGAAAACAAATCACCCAATTAAAAAATGGGGTACAGGTACAAATAGAGAATTCTCAATAAAGAAAACTCAAATGGCCAAGAAACACTTGAAGAAATGTTCAACATCATTAGCCACCAGAAAAATAAAATCAAAACTACTTTGAGATTTTATCTTACACCTGTCAGAATGGCTAAGATCAGTAATACAGTGACAGTTCGTGCTAGTGAGGATGTGGAGCAAGAACACTACTCCATTGCTGGCAGGAGAGCAAACTTGTACTACTACTTTAGAAATTAGTGTGGCAGTTCCTCAGAAAGATGGGAATCAGTCTACCTCAAGATCCGGCTATACCACTCTTGGACATATGCCCAAAGGACATTTCATTGACCAAAAAGACACTTGGTCAACCATGTTCATTGCTGTTCTATTTGCAGTAATTTAAAAAAAAAAACTATGAGGTGGATTGTATATGAGACTATTTAGAAGTTCATGCATATAAATTGTAATAATAAATCAGATTCTTTGATTATGACTACCAGTAGCTATAAAATAAGTATGGCTTTATTCTTTTTGTAATTGTTACAGTTGTTCAGTGCTTTTTCATGGAATTATTGCCTGATGGCATGAGTCTATTTTCTTAGCCCTTCCGGAAATACCTGAAGTTGTATATGAACACTCTCTTTGGTAACTTGTGGCGAAGAGTTTAACCAAATCTATAGAAACCACTCATATGAAACATATAGTCTACAAGCATCATATTCACAGGAACCTCAACAAATGTATTTTCCTCCCCACTATTCCTCAGAAAGGGGGACAGGCCTGCATTTGCACTGGAGCATGATATATGAAAGTGTGGAGTCAGGAATTCCTTCTCAACTCTACCATAATGGAACAGCCATTTCCCTTCATCATTTTCTCCACTGGTCCTACCTAGGAAGACAACCTCACCCTATTTGTTGTTGTTGTTGGTGGTGGTGGTGGTGGTGGTGGTAGTAGTTTTATTTATTCATTTTTTTGGTTTGGTTTTATGAAAAACACAGATCCAACTGTGCTATGTAATCTTGTTGCCACTAAGGACACTTACACACCTAAACCTTTAGGTATCTAGAAAAGAGAGTGCTTAGTTAACTGCCTGCAGTCGTCACCATCTTGGTGGCTCTTCTCTGTCCTATTTCTTATTGTTCATAGAGAATTAATTTGTCTTTCCTCACTTGACTGCACATGATCATCTCTATACAATCATTCCTCATTTCTTTACTTACTATTTATTTACTCTATTCAAGTATAAAAATTTACCATTCTGAGTTTTAAAAAGTAATCACAATATTCTAGTCAGTAAATAAACTAACACTAAAAACAAAACAAAAAAACAGACCTCTGTATTATTTAAGAATGTGAATATCTAAATGCTCAGTGTCTATTTTTACTGCAATCCAATGAATCAGTCCATCTACCTTGATTCTGTGTTTGGAATCCTATTTGTAGGCAAAAACTTTTTAAATAAAAGCAGTTGGAAAGTAAAGTACTGTTTTAATTATTTCACTGCTTTATTTGATAACTTTACTTACCATTGCATAACTGGAGAATGTTTTTTTTAACAAATACACATTATTTGGCATGTTACTTATTCATAAATATCTATGGAATGGATACTCTATGCCAGATAATGTGATGAGTACATGAGATGAAATAATGAGCCAATCAACCCCGAGTGTCTCTGTCTCCTAATGAAAGAGAAAATTTGCTTAAGTTATAACCATCATGGATACAATGACAGGAACACTTCTTTTTGAGCACATACCTGGAGGGGGTGTCTTCCCTGAAATGGAGTTTAAGAAGTTTGACAAATGATTTTTTTAGGGCACTGAAATGTGACTTGTAGCTAGTCAATAAAAGAGAAGGGCTCATTTTCCTTATTATAAAAAGTGGTACTTCCAAATAGCTCTTAAGTATTTAATACAAAGAGATGTGGATAATAAAACAAACCATATTTATCATACCTAAATATATCTTTTTAATCTTTGCCATGCCCTACTCATTATTTTATGCATTAGCTCATATAAGTAGCTATATTTTGGCTCACTTATTCTCATATATGGCCAATTGCTATTTCAGTTATACCACACTCTAGGTCTAGAGTAATCTCTTCTAAATATTTTTAATGTCTTTATGGAAATGGGTAAAGACTGCTATTTGCTTTGTCATACTATGTAAAATAGTGAATGTGAACAATCAGCGATTGAGTCATAAAACAGTGTTCAGCAAATGAGGTCTTACTGAACAGTATGAAAAGAATTGTAGTTTGAGCTACATAAATATATACCAATAATAGATGAACTGCCAGTAATTTCTCCTGGTGAGTAATATGGTGAAATACTAGAATAATTAGTAAGTAGCACATGAGCCTAGAATGTACTAAGGGAGTGATAATTAAAATACTGTATTAAAAATTATATTGCCGAGAATAAAAACTTGATTTTTTTGTCCCTTCTCACCCAGTTTCCTCCATTTCTCCAAGCCCATCTAGACAAATAGATAATATATTGAAAATCATTTTTGGCTCTATTTATGTCAAGTAAGGCTTAATTTCAATGATTAACAATCGATAGAAAAACGAAGAAGTAAAAGGAATACCTACCTTCTTCCCATTTCAAAATCAACAACTCATTATAATAATTATTGCTGAACATAGCCTCATTTTCTCCATCATCCATTTATTCTTTGAGGCTTAACTGACCTGTGGGGTGATGGTGCCACTACCTGAATAGTCATAGATGTTCATACAAGGTAGGTGTATGTGTTAGGATTCCAAGTTGAGAGGTTAGAATATTCACAGAAGTGTTCTAAGATCCAGTCACATTAATAGGAGAAAAACAAATGTAATCTGGCTTCTTTTAAGGATCTCAGAGTATCCGCACTATTTTTCTGCATATAATTGGTTTATTGATGCTTTCCTTTGTTTTAGGAGCAGGGTATTACCTAGGCATTTTGTTTTCACAAACTGCAGGATTAGCAGGCTGGAATCTTGCCCTGAGAATATTCCTCCCTTTATTCCATTTCACATAAGGCCCTTCTTTACACTTCTCATCTCTGTGAGCACAAAACTTGACTCTACATTTCCTGGTGCTCCTTTTTTCTTCAGACTGAGCATTTTGTTTTCCTTTAGGCCCGCTTGCACTTTTTCATTGTAGTTTTGCATAACAGTGATCAGCAATAACCTTGTGACATGGTCCATATTAGGTTGTCTTGAAGTTTCCTTTGCCAGTGAAATTAGTCCAAAACTCTTCAGTTTAGCCTCAGGCAGATTCTTAGAACAAAAGCAAAAATCAGCCATATTCTTTGCCAAAACGGTACAATGGTCTCTAGCCAAGTTGCTGATATTGTTCCCCTCCGAAACCTCTTGAGTTAGGCCTCCATAGTCCACATTGCTCTTAGAACTTCCGTCTTCTGTCCTCCTACTAGGATGGTCCATAAGGCCCTCCTTATAGAGTTCAACCACTTTTCTTGTCCAAAGTCCCAATGTCTATATTTCTAAAGGAAAAACAAAGCATGGTCAGGCCTGTCACAGCAATACACCAATCCATGGCACCAACTTCTGTCTTCATTACTTTTCTATTGCTGTGAAGAGACACCATGACCAAGGCAACTTATGAAGGAAAGCATTTAATTGGGGACTTGTTTACAGTTTCAGAGGGTGAGTCTATGGCCATCATGGTGGGGGAAAAGGCACTCGAGCAGTAGCTGAGAGCTTACATTTGAGCCACAAACAGGAGTCAGAGAGAGAGACTGGGCCTGATGTGGGCTTTTGAAACCTCAGAGGCTGCCCCTAGTGACACACCTCCTCCAGCAAAACCAACATACCTCCTAATCCTCCCAAAACAGTTCTACCAACCAGAGACCAAGCATTCAAATATATGAGCCTCTGGGGGCCATTCTCATTCAGGCACCACAGTGCCATTTAATTCCAAAGTTTCTCTATTTAGTTTTTGCCAGGATGATCTGTCTATTGGTGAAGGTAGAGTGTTGTTTGAAGTCTAATAGTATTTCTTTTGTAAAATTTGTGCTTCTGTGTTTTGTGCATATTTGTTTAGGATTTTGATAGCCTGTTGTTAAATTTTGCCTTTAGAGGGTAAACAGTTATTCTTTATTTCCTTTAATTAGTTTTGGTTTGAAGTTGATTTTGTAAGATATTTGAATACCTACATGTGTTCCTTGATTTTGTTTCTTGATTGTATTTGCTCTCAATACCCCTTTCCATTATTTTACCCTAAGGTAGTATTCTTGTTGGTTGTGAGTTGTGTTTCTTGGAGACAGCAAAAAGATAAATCCTGTTTTGTGATCCAATCTGTTAGTCTGTGTCTCTTTACTAAGAAGTAGAGATCATTAATATTAAGAATGACTATTGAGTAACATGTATAATTCCTGCCATTTTGTGGCTTCTGCTGTGTTCTATTAGACCTCCTTTGATTCAGTTTCTGAAATTGCTTATTTGTTCCTTGTGCCTTATTGTGTGTATTTAATCTTCCCTTCAGACTTAAATATTCCTTCTATATCATTTGTAGAGCTTGCTTAGTGATTATAAATTCTCTAAATATATTTTTATTATGAAATAATTTCTTTTTCCCTTCAATTATGACTGATAGTTTTTCTGTGCATAGCAATCTGGGCTGGCATTATTGGTCTTTTAAAACTTCTATATCATTGATCCAATCCCTTATAGCTTTAACAGCCTCCATTGAAAAATATTGTGTGATTCTGACGGGCCAACTTTTGCATGTGAGTTTATCTTTCTCTCTTGCCACTTTTAATATACTTTCTTTTTACTATATGTTTAATATTTTATATGCTATATGGCACAAGATGTTTTTCTTTTGTTGAATGGGTATTTGAAGCTGTTCCTCTTACCCCAACTTTTTGAATAAATTGACCAGGTGTATGGGGCTTAAGGTTCAGTCTTTGAGCAAGCAATTCAGTCTTGAGATTCTAATAGTGTTTCAGGAGTAGGCCCAGCTCAACTCAGGTTAAGTGAGGTTTCACAGCACAGGAGCAGTGGTTCTGTAGTCAGAGGGTTCTCCCCATTAATTTTCAGGAGTCTGAGGGAAGAGGTCAGGATGCTTCTTCAGGTAATGATTCTAATGGAGTTGGTGATTTGAGTCTGGTATTTCCTACCTAATGTGATGGTCTTGGGGGTGGGAGTTGGAAGGCAGGTATGGGACGTATGTCTTCAGGAAAATTGAAAGGTGGGTGGGGCTTCTAGCATGAGTCTAGAGCCAGGGATGGGAGCAAGGGCACTCTGACAGAAGTGGATGGGGTTAGTAGCATAAGTTGGGCCTCCCTAACTTACAAAGTATATGAAGAAAGTGAATTAATACAAAATAATTTCTATTTTGTCTTTGTTTCTAATACAATATATATTGATAGATATAACCCATATAAAATCTCTGTGGTGATATTTTATTTGTGCTGAAATGTGGTGATATTTTATTTGTGCTTTAATAAATAAAGCTTGCCTGGAGATCAGAGGAAAAGGAACAGCTATTATAAGTAAACAAAGAAGTCAGGCAATGGTAGCACACACCTTTAATCCTATCACTTGGCAGGCAGGAATCTGTCTGGATCTCTGTGAGTTCAAGACCACATTGGAAACAGGTGCCAGGTGTGGTGACACCCGCCTTAAATTCCAACACTAGTTAACCATGGAGGTCTGGAGGTCTGTACAGACAGACAGGAAGTGACAAAGCTGGACAGGAAGAGGAAGTGATATAGATGAACAGAGAGCAAATCAGATGACAGAACAGCAAAGCATATAGGCGTGGGTAGACAGGAAGTAATAGGCACGTTTGCAAGCTGTGGAGTTGGTGAGGTGAGGTTAGCTGTGGCTTTCCCTATTTCCCTGATCTCTCAGGTTTTCACCCCTATATCTGGCTCTGTGTTTTTTTATTTAATAAGACCTTTTGGAAATTCATCTACAAATCTCTTTGGAGATTTTAGTAACATTTAAGTATATAAATCCTTCCTGACAACATTGATTTAGACTGACAAGCGTCATATTAAGAATAATACATTAAATATTGTGAAATGTCTCTGAGCCTCCTTCTTATTGAATCATGAATAAAGGTGAGATCCTGAATTTAAACAAAAGAGACACAAAGCTGGACCCTGTTGGAAATAGATAATTTTGTATTCAGCAATGTATTTCATTCATGCTCTCTGAGAGATGCTTTTCAAGTTAACTAAATCGTCTTTTCTCTTACCTGAGTCTTCACCAAAACTGACTTCCTACCCCTAACCTGGCTTGTCCTTCAGACATAGATGCACTTCAACTCAGGCCATGATGACTACAGCAGAGAAGTGTTCTGGGAATGAAGTCTCCAAGAGCATTTGAGTGTGTGATGCGTGACTTCAAAGCCCACCTCAACAACCAAGACCCTTCAAAGATTATCCTATATAACTTTGAAAATACGGTTCACCATCGCTGAGTAAAGTCAGTGCCCAGAGGGACAATAAATGAACTTTATTGGCAAATAGCCTATAGATAAAGGATCATACCTTTCAGGATCAGAGATGCAAAAGCTTATATGAGGTTGGATGGA
>CABHPH010131650.1:0-40098 GCA_902168325.1 Peromyscus nudipes | reverse complement strand
ATGACATGAGGAACTGTGTAAAAAATGTCAAAGCATTAGGAAGGTTGGTCAATGTCTTGTGTGGAATTAATAAAAGTGTATGCACATGAAGCATGCACACAATTAGCATAAGTGTTCTACATTAGAACACCAAAAAGAAGGAGACTAACGCTGCCCCGGAAGCCAATGTGAGAAGAGACGGATGATGGGCGCTGGAAAGGACAGGAAACTTAATGGAAACTTGAGTAGGCTTGGGCAGGACGAGAAGGAGGAGGCTGCACAGGTAAAGAGCAATCCAGCCCCTGTGCTGACACACACTCTCCTACTGAACAGCTCCACTTCAGTCTGGTGTCCCAGAGCTGAGCCAGCATCTCCACAGTCTCCATCACATCCTGCCTTCTCCTTACTTCCCCGTGACTGATAGCAATGGCTCGCTGCAATTAGCCCAGAGGAAGGGGACCACAGCCAGATGGAGAGAACCTCACGGCATCTCTACTGGTAATATTGTTGATCTAGTATTTGTTTCCTTACAGACACTTTCTCCTCTAAGTCATGCACCCCAACCACACAGACTCTTGCCCATTAACTTTCTAACTGGCATGCAAGAGCACGTGCTTGGAAGTCTCCCAAACTCACACAGCCCCACCCACAATCAGCACTATGAACCTCTTGCAGAACATAGAAGAGCCCTTACTATAAGAAACCAGAAAGGGAGAGTTGGACTTGTACCAGTCATTGCCAGTTAGAAGTGACATAGTTACACAAAGAACAGCAATTAATATGGAAAGCCAACACGTCACATAGCAGAAGCTCTAGGCATAGTCAATAGAAAATCTCGGTTGCACATAATGGTTCCACACATTACAGGCACCCTGGGATTTTCTGGAGTCTACTATGGCAAGATGCCACCACATGGCATGAACCCCCAACCTTATTTGCTGGGGCCATCACTACAGACACCTAGGAAAAGGTCATCAGAAAAATGTCAATTGTCTGAGCATCAGGAATGGTGTTACCCTCTTCAACGTTTAGCCAAGTTTCTTCCTTTGCTTTATCTGCATGTTCACATTGTTTTGTCTGTTCCCATGGATACACCCACAAATGCCCTTACATATTCATAAAATGATGAGGCTAAACATATGGATCAGAATTTAAAAGACAGGGGCTAGGAGATGGCTTAGTAGGTAAAAATGCTTGAGTGCCAGGCAGTCGTGGCACACACCTTTAATCCCAGTACTTGGGAGGCAGAGCTAGACGGATCTCTGTGAGTTCCAGGCCAGCCTGGTCTACAGTGCGAGATCCAGGACAGCCACCAAAACTACACACAGAAAGAAACCCTGACTTGAAACACTCCCCCCCCCCCAAAAAAAAAAGCTTGATGTACAACATGAGAACCTGTGTGGATCCCACGCACCCATGTAAAAACCAGGCATGGCCAGACATGAACCTGTACCTCTAGTTGGGGGAGGGGGCAGAAACAAGAGCTCTGTAGCTTGCTGGCCAGCAAATGTAGCCAAAAATGGTGAGTTCTGGGTTCAGTAAGAAACATTGTCTCAAGAAAATAAGGCAGAGAATGATAGTAGGACATCTGGTAGCTTCCTCTGCCATCCCTGTGTACATGCCCATGGGTTACGGGTATGAACATACAAATACAAGTATATACCACATATATATCACAAACACACACACACTGAGAAAACAGAGAAATGAGAAAAGAAAAAACTGCATAGTGAAAAGTCCATCGAGTGCTAGTTTAGGACACATCATTGTGAGGTGGTCAGCAAACCAGACTCAGTAATCAGATGAAGTGGGTTTGGATCCTGGTGCTATCACTAGATGGTTAGGTGATGCTGTGGGAGAGAAAATTGGCAGAAGAGAGACCTGATGATTCCCCAAGGAACACGGCCTTCATAGTGGTGCAGCCTGGGCTCAAGGCCCTTACCACAAGCTCTTCTGAAAAGTTCACAGCACCTCTGATGTGTGTTTGTCTCATCAGTAGGATGAGAACGAGAGTGTTGACCTTGTGTGATTACAGGGCTTCTGTAGACCTTTTCACTAACATTTCAAAGGCTTTGTATGTATTTACAGAAGAGGATGCTAAGGTGCAAAGTGGGGCATTTGTATGCAGTCACAAAGCCAGTGAGTGGTAGGGCAATGAGATGCAGTCTGTTTCCAGAGCTATACTCTTAACCTCTACTGAATACTAAAGGTAGCACACACTGGAGAAGTAATGCCTTAAAAATAAGTCACATTTTACATAAATGGAAAGATATGCTATATCACAAATGTGGTATTAGTTTGACTAAAATGTGTTGATATTATAGACAAACATAAGATGAATAAGCAAACAACCTACAGAATTAATACAGGGACCCCAGAAACAGAAACCATGTAGAACTTAATACAAGAACACAATGAGCAGAGGGTGCAGTCAGAACAGGTTAGCACAGGGAGAGGGGTAAAGAAGGAAGCTGGGAGTGGCCATCACATAGAAGTGATTGTATCTGGAGGACGGGTGGTTGAGTTGCATGTCCTCAAAGAGAAAGAAAAACCTAGCGAGTTCATAAAGGAGAAATGTCCCTAGCATGGACAGATGACAGGCTATTCTTCTTAGAAATAGTCTTCCTTTATGCTGTGTGACTCATGGTCCCTGAAAGCCCAGCTGACATGGTCAGAGGTCCAGTGCCACAGACACAGGCCCAACCTCATCGTGGGTACTCGAAGAAAGGTCTGTGACAAGAGGGAAGCTATAGTAACTGTGTGGAGATGGGGCTCCCCCACGTGTTCCCACTCTGCCCTCAAGGTCCTAAGCAGTTCCCAGCTGGATGTCTGCATGATGCTCTCCCCTCCAGCACAGGCCAGACCCCAGAGGAGTACAAGCCCCATGAAATTATCCTTTGGTGCTGAGGATGGAGTGCAGGAAGTCCTCAAAACCTAAGATCAAGTGTACCTGAGAACCCTCCTCCTCAAAGTCTTGCTGCATTTGTTCTTCTCATACTTCTGATTAAGTCTGGCCTTTGGTATTTGGGAAAGATTTGAAAAGTTTCAGACTGCCTAATCTCCAATAAGAATGTTTTCTTTCCAAATCTGAACAAGATCATTAATGCTATTATGTATCTAAAGCACCTCAGGTTTATAAACTTGATTTCAAAATCACCTAAGGAGGGGCAGTAATTATATCCCACTTTGCAGATGAGCAGTTGGAGCCACAGATAGCCATGTGACTTGCCCAATTCATAGATAATATATAATAGGACTAAAAGTCAAAATATGAACACACAGATACTTCCATTGTCAGAATTGTTATTTTTCAGACCTGCATTATTCTATGCTATTATTCTGTATTCAGGTATTATTCAGTGTATGCACATCGGTCTATAGCTACCCATGTCAAGGGTATGGGTGGCTCTCTTCACCCTTCTCTCTTTGGCCAGCTTTTCTACTGGTCCTTCCACATGTGAAAGAAAGCTCATAAGACAGCATTGTCATTCAATCCACACTCCTGGACACAGCTGTGAGTGCCGTGGCTCACAGGTTAAGTTCCATGTATGTGATTAAAATTATAAGATCACTAAATTCTAAGCACAGCCACTTTCCCAAAGGGAGTGGTGGAATGCAGTACTTTTGTGGGTAATGATCAGAAATGAAGAAGTATGTTTGTCTTTAGCACTGAGGAAGATAGCCCTGTGGAATTTAGGAATTGACAAATGTGTCTTAGAAGTAGACCTTTGTGTGTTCCCAACATGCTTCGATGCAGAGGTTTCCTCTGCTTTTAGGCAGAACTCTGTCTGCAGTTCTGCATAATACATATAACTCTGTGCTCTAAAGTCCCTCACATACCTCTCATAGCAGGCTTGTGTTTACTGCTCTTCTGTAGAGTAATACAATCACACAAAGACAATGTCAGAGCCTTCACAAGCCCCACCTACCTGTGATCCAAGTGGTGGATGGAGAGAATAACTCCCGAATTTAAGTGGATCTGCTTCAGGGTCACCAAAATTGTGAACTCGTGTTTATTTCTCAGCTTCTGGAGAAAGCGCTCAGCTGTAGCAGTGGGTGCTTTTATGCTTCTGGGGGAATCTAAAATTGAATAAATAATAAGCACACATTAAGAATACACTAGAGTTTGATTTTATAAGGTACAACTTATAAACAACACCTTTCTAAAAGCTTCATCAAAGAATAACTCATAAATACCACATTTTAGCTTTTCATGGTAAATCCCCCTAGTTAGACCTTATGCTGTATACAACACAGGGCACCACAAGATCACATGAATTGATGCATATGTTTCAGGAATCTGTTTTTAAAACATGTCACCTTTGAGGGGGGAAAATCAAAGAACATTCATAGTAAATGAGCGCTCCCAACTTTTCTCTTTACACAGTTTCTCTGGCCTATTACCATAACTACATCAGAAACAAGGGCAAAGAGATGTGTGTCCTACAACAAGACCCAAGCGACAGACCATGCTAGAGCCAGGTAGCACAAGACCCAAGTGACTGGCCACTCTAGAGCCAGGTAGCTTTTCTGACATCAGAGAGAAAACTGGATTTAAAATCTGTGTGCCTCTCTCTCTGGAGTGGAATCTTCAGCCAGAAGGCTCGCTCTAAATAGATTCTTGAAAAGATCAGTGAAATTAGTCACTCTCAGCCTTCTGTGCAGTGGATGAAACAGGAAGATCAATTTTGCTCACCATATTTGTTGAAAGAAATACGTAGGACTTAATTCCACCCCCTCCTCCATGGGCTTAGCGAAAGCTCAACCCAGCAAGTTTGCCTAAGAAAAGAGAAACTTTATTCTGCACTTTCATATGGTTTAGTCATGAACTTCAAACTCAGAACTGACAAGACGTGGGAGAAACAGAGTAGACAAAGTCATGGGGCTGGGCGGTCAGAAAACCTTCTCATTCAAGCACCCGATCAACCATAAGCATGAAGCTCTCTTATTTATACTGCGTGCACAGGACTGATGTGTGTCAGAAATGCAGTCTGTTGTGGTCAAAACATTCTCGTCTTTTCTAGGTAAAAACAGGATCAGGTAAATAGTTCCTAACAGGAAGAATGGAGTTTCCAGTTGGTCCTGTGTCACCAACCCACAGTCACTTTTCGCCACAGACTCACGTGGAATCTACTCAACACTGAGTTCAGAGAGGCTGACAGTAGACTGGTGGCTGTCACTGCCGAGCGAATATAGGAAACCAGAAGATACCAGGTAAAGCTTCAAAATCTTATCTTTACAGGATTAATGTATCCCAGAGCTCTGCTGTGCACCATAGTGAAGAGTATGGTTATTAATACTCAATTTCACACTTACTGGGAATAGATCGTAAATCTTCTCACTATGTCAAAAAAAAGTGGCAACCATATGAGGGGATGGGTAGGTTAGCATGATTCTGATAATCATTTATCTGTATACACATACTAGATTTATTTGTTGCCCACTTTAATGTCTCAGTTAGAAGAATTTGACCACCGAAGCAAATAAGCAGTCACAAGACTAGTTCCCCACTCCCCCAGCTTTTGGTAACCACATGTACTTGCCACTACATAACAGAGACAAATTATAGTTTGCTTTAAAAATCTCACTCTGTTAAATGTATATGGGGAATAGACAGCACATTGACTGAATACATAGAAGTTGTTATATTCACATATTTTTAGGAGTTTTTAGTACTTCTTTGAAAAAAGTCTTTGGAATTTTTGTTAGGATCGCACTGAACCCTTTGGTCATTTGGAGTGACAGGGCAGTGTAACAATATTAATTATTCAAATCCTCAAGTACATGATATCTTTCCGTTTATTTGTGTTGCCTTCAATCCTCACAACAATATTCTTTAGTTTTCAGTGTGCAAGTCTTTCATTTCTCCAGCTAAATTTATTCTCAATACTTTTTTGTAGCTATTATAAGTCACAGTGTTGTCTCAATTTCTTTTTCAGATAGCTTATTGTCAGAATGTGGACACTCTCAAGTATTTTCAGCATGCCAACAATAAAGTTAAGGAAGGGATTTATCTATCTTACAATAACAAAAAATGGGTAAGCATTATTTTCTTCTTTTCCAATTAAAAAAAAGTATCACAGCAATTGTCACCAAGAATCTAAAGGGTCTCCACATACTGCAATGTGTAAAAACTTAAATTAATTTTCCCCATACCCTGACAATGAAAATATCATGTGTGGATTCAATTATAAATATCATCTACTCCCAGATACAGAACAGCTGACCGATGCTTCAAAACTCACCAGTCTACTATTTTTCAGATGTTAGCTGCACCCTATTGCCACTTAAATTCAGATTAGAGATTAGAAATACACTAGCTTGGGTCTATTATCACATCCCATCGCTTTTACTCTCCTTTCAACATTTCATAGTGTAAACTGTAAGTGCAAAATAATGGTGATGATTTTAAGAGTCAAACTGAACAAGTTTATTAACACTGTATGCGGTTTGCAAAGCCTTTAAACATAAATAATCCCATTTGACCCTCAGAGCACTCTGCAGTGTGTGGGAGGCTCAGCTCTGTTTCATTATAAACTGCAGATTAGAGACAAAAACCCAAGATGACTGGATAGCATAGTTATCCCCAAATCCATTCATTTCTGTGACTGTACTGCATTTGGAACTATCAGAAGCAATCCTGGCCACACATAGGAACCAACCTACCTAATTCAAGTGGCAGATCAAGGACCCCACTCAAGATGAGTTGCTTCCTATGGTTACAAAACAGAGTTTGACCACATCATGGTGATGCATACTCCAGGGATGCAAAGTCCTCTTTTAAGTTAACTTTTACAAAAGCATAATGTCCAGATAAAACGTTTCTCATGATCTCTGAATTAACTACGCTTTTCAGAACAGCAACTAGATTCCTACAATAGGCCCTCTCAGCTACATACTAAACTAAGCTGATCTAAACTATTGTGATGTGAATTAAAATTTTAAAACAAAATGCTCCTTAGAAAAAGTTTTCAAATAATTGTACATTAAAAGGCCCTCTGCATAGAGAGACAGTTGTGTAGTTTGATCTGCTTAAGGGGCCCCTGGCAGTAGGATCAGAATCTATCCCTGGTGCATGAGCAGGCTTTTAGGAGCCCACTGCCTATGGTGGGACACCTCACACAGCCTTGGGGAAGGGGGAGGGGCTTGGACCTGCCTCTACTGAATGTACCAGGCTCTACTGACTCCCCATGGGAGACCTTACCTTCTTGTAGGGAATGGGTGGTGGGTTAGGGGGAATGTTGAGGGGGTGGGAGGAGGAAGAGGGGGATCTGTGATTGGTATGTAAAATGAATTTAAATTTTTTTAAAAAAACTAAAAAAAAGTTATTGGGTTACCTGGGATTAATTTACCACTGTTCAAGGGACAGGCAACGCCTACTGATACCACAATGTAATCTACATGTATATGATCCCCATTACAAGGTAACAGTCAAGAATGAGAACCCACTCCTGAAGAGCAACTCTGACATTTGATTCTCATCGAACCCACAGCAACCTCCAAAGTTTCTTCCAAACCCAAAACTAATTACAGTTCGGACCAATACCACATCAGCATGTGTGACTTCATCACGCAGTGAAAAGAAACACTAATATGACAGGTCAGAGGCACAAGCAGTAACTGGCCAACCGGACAAAAATGAAGGTCAGATTCACTGCCGGGATCTAGCCGCTGACTGCTGGACCTGACGTGAATCATTTGACTCACACGCTGAAAGTTTCATTCATAAGGAAAACACGACGTAGTCAGAATATGAGGGGCCCACAATAAAATGCCTCTAGAATTCAAACCTAAAGTATTAAAATCGTGTATGTAATAAATATTTTATTCCATTGGTTTGTGTTTTTATTATTATTAGCTTGAGTGCCTTTATGGAGTGTGTGTATGAGCGTGTGCACATGTGTGCATGTGTGTCTGGTGTGTGCATGCATGTGCAAGCATGTGCATGCCACAGCATACATGTGGTGGTCACAGGACATTATAGAATAGGGTCCCTCTTTCTACCTTTGTGAGAGTTCTGAGACTCAAACTCTGGTCCCCAGGCTGGTATGACAAGCACCTTTACCTACTGTGCCGTCTCGCAGGCCCATCTGTCTCTTTTGATCTGATTGGATGCTAACAACCATGGTTTGCCTTACCATTACATTCTATAAATTCACAAATTATGTTCCTTTGAATGATGTCACCTATTTCTATACATACACATTTTGTTGGCACTAGTAGAAAGATTGTTTTCAAAAAGAAAGACAACATTTACAGGACCAAAGTGGGATTTCTATTATAGATCATTAAAATTGTATTAATATTTCTTCATAGACAGGAATAATGGGTAGAGAGCTACAACATGGTCTCACATGCCTACAATGTGAAGGTTATGGATTGTGCAACTGTGGATTGCACAAGCAGATTCTAAGAAAATCTTTGCTGAGTAGCCAAAGAGAGAGCCCACGGTGCCCTGCCAATTATGCAGAGGTGAAATGCTGAAAGGCACAATTTCATCTTCCTCTTAATAGGCCAGTTTGACCTAAGACATCAATTTGGGGAGTTTATTCTTCTATATTTCTTCCTTAATTATAATAATCAAATTATTTCTGAGTAACAAGACACCAAAGTCGCACTTATCATGATTAGCCACCCTATCCAAGTTAAACTTCATTTTTCTGTCATGATTATTCTCACTTTAAGAAAGCAAACAGCATTATAGAGTACCAAAGGACATTACCAAGTGACAAGAAATGCATTGTAATCAGCTTCTCAGTCCAGACTTTATGAAACTGAAAATGTGTCCATTTCTGCCCTCGGTTCCCCCTGCCACCTTTTCTGTCTTCTCTGGGTTTCTCAGTCAGAGGAATCATAATGCTAAAAATAAAAAATAAAATAGGAGTAGATTCGAAATGAACTATGTCCTCTCAGAAATTCAATAAGAACTCTGGAAATTTGTCCATCCCCTGAAATAAATCACTCCCAAACTCACTGGGTTGGCACAGTCTACAGAGCTCTGGCTTCGGTATCAAGCCTGTCCCTCTGCCCTGCACACCCAACCAGCTGAGCTCCAGCTTCTGTCTCAAGCCTGTCCCTCTGCCCTGCACAACCAACCAGCTGAGTTCTGGCTTCTGTCTCAAGCCTGTCCCTCTGCCCTGCACACCCAACCAGCTGAGCTCCGGCTTCTGTCTCAAGCCTGTCCCTCTGCCCTGCACACCCAACCACATGGTTGAGACTTTAATGTTCTGTCAGATTCATGCCAGACATGTTGCTTCACTGCCCCTGTGGAATGGATGAGTCCTGCTCAGGTCTCAGAACACTGGGTCTGTAGAAGGAGGCCTGCTGGACACCGGGACACAAGACTAATGAGCTGTCCCAACACCGTGCACCGCCCCAACCCCCACTGCTGCTGTCGTCTTAGCTCCAACCCATCACAGCACCTTCTTAAAGTGTTCCCACCAGTGTGAGTTTTTCTTTTTGCTGTTGTTGTTTTGTTTGCTTGTTTGTTTGTTTTGTTTTTTCAAGACAGGGTTTCTCCGTGTTGTTTTGGTGCCTGTCCTGGATCTCTCTCTGTAGACCATGGCCTCGAACTCACAAAGATCCGCCTGGCTCTGCCTCCCGAGTGCTGGGATTAAAGGCGTGTGCCACCACCGCCCGGCGAGTTTTTCTAAATTAAGCTCATTATTTAAATGTTGGAATGACCCCTGTACAGAGTACAAAATAAACCTACTATCTAAACTTAATTCTTCACTCACCTTGCTAGAAGCTATCTCATCACTAGTGCTGGCTGATTCACCCCCAGAAGTCTCTGTTACATTTCTCATCTCTGTGACAGCACCAGACCCAAAGGAAGGGAGGATTTATTTTAGTGCATGACTTTACGTGATATACTCCATTATAGTAGCAGGCAGTGCTTGGCAGTGAGAATGTGGCTGAGACACTTCACCGCCTACAGCTCCATGGAACAGGAAGCAGAGACAGGACAGGAAGTCCAAATGATACTCTTCCTCTCAGTCTATCTCAACTTTCCTAATGTTGTGACCCTTTAGTACAGTTCCTCATGTTGTGGTGATCCCCAACCATAAAATTATTTTCATTACAACTTCATAATTGTAATTTTGCTACTATTATGAATTATAATGCAAATATCTGCTTTGCAGGATATCTGTTATGTGACTTCTTTGAAAGGGTCATTTGACTCACAAAGGGGTCACGATCCACAGGTTGAGAACCACTGCTGGCCAGTCCCCTGCCACCCTGTAACTTTCCAAAGGCTTCACAAGTTCCCAGAATAGTGCCACCAGTGGATTCTAGTGTCCAAACAGATGAACCTATGGGATATTTTATATTTCAAACATAACACCCACCAAGCCTGGACTAGTCCCATTTTGGCCCAATTCCCTGCCCCCCAAGAGACCATTCCTAGACTAAGCATCACCTTGGGTTTTCTGCCAACTTCACTGATTCAAAAAACCTTTACTTGACACTTGGTATGTGCAAAATGCATGCTACTTAGTTTTTCATTGAGAATTCTGCAAACGAAGATTAGGAGTATTTGAACACCATGAGCTGCCTGAGTCACTGTGGCTGACTCCGAATTGCCCTCCAATAGAAGCAGCTCTCTTCCCCAGCTCTAGAAGTAAAATCACCTACTTTTGTGGGCACGTGGCTACTACTTAGAAAGTGCATTATTCCCTATCACCCTTTGCAGCTTCAGTGTCCGGGTGTAATTCCGTCCAATGGACTGTGTGCTAACAAAAACGGATTACAGTCCTCTTTCATGATCAAAGGAGACTGACCACACTCTTCTTCCTTTCCATTCATGATATAGTGAAAAGAGTCAATGTCAACAAAGATGGGCATCTGAGGTAGAATATCGACCAAAACCTTGGTCTTCGGACAATCTGTGTGGTAGAATTGCCATCAGCCCAGGGCTACCTGCTGATCTGGATTGCTACATGAGAGAACAATAAATGTCTTCCTTGTGTGAGCAATGCATTTTGTGGAAGACTTGAGACTGTTCTCTACATAATACATCTCCCCAAATGTCTGATTCATTCAGACATTCCACTGGAGTATCAATCTTTAATGATCAGCAAATTTTCTCTATAAGGCCAAATAATACACATTTTTAGGTATTGCAGACTATAAACATATTTGCTGTGTAACTCTTTTAAAAATTATTTTTACAAAAATAATGTTAAATTCCATCGTTGACTGACCCTTGACAGCAGTGAGTATAATTTTCCATTTATAAGATGAAGTATTTCATATCTTTAGTTGCTTAAGTTTGTTTAGGAAGGAAACCTAAACCACTGGATAGGAGGTTTCATTCGAGGATTGCTAGATGAGCAAACAGGAAAGAGATGGAGTGACATTGCCTAGTGATATGTTACTGTCATTGATCTTGATAGCATGAGTGATACTTAAAACTAATTGTCAGCTGGACAAGAACAGACTCATCCAGGAGACAGATCTCTGGGCATGTTTGTGAGGAGCTTATAAACTGGGCTGAGATGGGAAGTGTCATGCCCATGCGTGTGGCACTTCTTATGGGCTGGGGTCCGACCTAATACAAAAAGGTAAGTGAGCAGAACATCCAGAACATCGCTGTTTTCCTCCTCTGCTTCCTGCCTGAGGAAGCGGCACACCCATCAGCTCCTAGCTCCTGTTACCACGTGCTCTCCTCACCATTGGCTGTGTCCCCTTGAACTGTGAGCCGGAGCAAATCCTTCCTTCTTAAGCTGCTTTTATGATCCCATCAGAGAGATAAATAACCAAGGCAGAAAGTCACTGTGAAGAAGAGCCTGCGGCTGGGATGAACCTGAACATGTGGTTCTTCCTCCTGTGAAACTGGTTTGATGGAGGAGTTTAGAACTTCAGCCGTGAAAATCTCTAGACGGCCGTGAGCAGAGATCAGTGGGTTAGCCTGATGAAAAAGACCAGAATACTGAGAGAAATGTGGACAATGGAGGCCTGGCTCATGAGGTTTTAGAGGGGAACAACAAAAAAAAAAATCTATTAAGAAATTGACTAGAGACTATTCATGAAATATGCAGCAAAAGACCTGACTGTGGCCCTGAGTACTTTAGTAGGGCTGAACTCTAAAGCAAAAGACTAATTTGTTCAGTGAAAGAAATCTCGAGACAGGATCTCATTTCAGTATTTCAGTACTGTAACAGTTACTGCCTGACCTCATCTGTGTCTACAGTGAGAGGAAGCCAAAGGGAGAAGAGACAGATATAAAAAAACGTACAATTTAGTGAGGAAAAGAGTGGAAGTATAAAGTTACTGACAAGGAAGTTCAAAAGCAGCTGTGATTACTGGAGAGATTATTTAATAATGTGGAGCTGACAAGGCAGTTCAGAGGCAGGTGTGATTATTGAAGAGATTATGGCGCCATTAAAGAGACGCCTCCTGCTCCGTAAGAGGTGATACAAAAGACAATCTGAGGGCAAGACCCTACCTATCAGGGCTATCACTTATGAAAATGCTCATTTGTTTGATAAAAGGAAGCATAAACTGAGAATTCCAGTGACGGCTCTCCTTGCCTCAAAATGGCCACCCAGGGAAGTGTTTTGTTTTTCCCCAGAGTCAGCCTCGAAGAA
This sequence comes from Peromyscus nudipes, assembly GCA_902168325.1. Classification (NCBI taxonomy): domain Eukaryota; kingdom Metazoa; phylum Chordata; class Mammalia; order Rodentia; family Cricetidae; genus Peromyscus; species Peromyscus nudipes. Next base: position 27,529 of record CABHPH010131650.1, on the reverse strand, counting down.
ACACAGAATCTCTTGTGGCTGTGATCCAGGCAGGGCCAGGCTACTCAGCAAGCTGGTAGCAGAACTTGACATCATTGTTCACGCGGTACTGGTTTTCCAGGTATGAATTGGCAAGACCGAGGGGACCGTGGAATCTTGTACCTACGCTGAAGAAAACCAATTAGGGCAGCAACATGTTGCATTCTTTGAGGAGGTCCTGGGAGGCCACCGCTAACATCTGTAAAGGTGAAGCTTAAATTGCAATGGAAACCCCAGAAAGTTGGAGATTCCAGAACCATAGAACAGCTGCATGGAAGTGCAAGCATGGAGTGGAGTCAAAAAAAAGGGGGGGAGTGTTAAAAGGGAGGCGCGGCTTGGTGTTTGGTTTATTGGGGCTCTAGGAGTATACCCTATAATCAGCTGGCTGAGGAAGAGAAGACTGAGGCCTGGTTTACTGGTAGTTCTCTACACCACGCAGGCACCAGAAAAGGACACCTGCAGCATCAAAGCCTCTTTATGGGACAACTGTGAAGGACACTGATGGAGAGAAACCTTTACAGTGGCTACATCTTTGGGAAGTACACATAGTCATACATTTTTCTTGAAAGGAGAAATGGACTAATATGTGATTATGTATTGATTCACAAGCTATATCTACTGGTTTTGCTGGATTGTTGGGGCCTAAAAGGGAGCATGATTGGAAAGTTAGTAATAAATATATTTGGGGAAAGCCATGTAGATAGACCTCTCCTAGAAGGCAAAAGATAGATGATGCTTGTGTCTCATACCTGGAAAACCAGTACCGTGTGAATAATGATGTCAAGCTCTACTTACCAGCTTGCTGTGTAGTCTTCACACCCCCCCCCCCTTGGATCATAGTCCTGTGAGATTCTGTGTTTCTTCAAGACTGACTCTAGCAGAACACTTCCCTGGGTGGCCATTTTGAAACAAGGAGAGCTCATCAAACGTTACGTCAGTAGAGGAGAAGTGTTTTCCATAAGGCTGTGTATGCTCTTAACCAGCATCCGGGGTACAACATTGTTTCTTCTACACCCAGGATCATGGATCCAGGAGTGAAAAGCTGGAAATGGGAACAGATAGTACTGTTCACCATTAACCCTCGTGACCTGCGAGGAAATTTTTTGCTTCCTGTAACCATGACCTTGTACTATGCTGGCCTACAAATTTTGGTTTCAGAGGGTAGAATGTTCCTTCCAGAAGGCACAACAAACACTCCATCCAACAGGAAGCTAGGACCTCCTTCTGGTCATTTTGGGCTCCTGATGCCTTTGAGTCGACAAACTAAGAACTAACAGTGCTAGGGTGTGCAACTAATCCAGACCATTAGGAGGAAAAGACTGCTTTTCTAGTCTGGGGTGTAGGAGATATTTCAAGGTGTCTCTTGGTTGTTGAAGAATATTCCTTTACACTGTTTGAAGATGTGTCACTGTGATTGGTTTAATGAAGAGTTGAATGGCCAATAGCTAGGCAGGAAGAGGTTAGGCGAGACTTCTGGGGACAGAGAGGACTCTGGGAAGAAGAAAGGTGGGGTCACCAGCCAGACAAGAAGGAAGCAGCATGATCAGTATAGAGAGATGAGGTAACAAGCCACACAACAGAATGTAGATTAAAATAACTGGGTTAATTTAAATTATCAGAACTAATGGGTCAAACCTAAGCTAAGGTCAAGCTTTCCTAATTAATAATAAGTCTCCATGTCGTTTGTCGGGAGCTGGCATTACAGAGAAAGACTTGGTACACTTGGTATCACTGTGTCCTGTCATTATGATCAGTGGGAGATTACAACAACCACTCCAATCAGGATGATAAATGGCCAGGCCCTGCAGAAATGAAGGTATTTACCCCTTCAGGTAAAGAGTCAAGACCCACTGGAGTACTTGCTGAGGGTGGAGGAAGTACAGAATGGGGAATAGAGAAATATAGTTATAAATACCAGCTATGGCCATGTGACCATTTACAATAACAAGGATTGTACTTGACATTAGTGTTTTTGTCCTATTTTCTTAAAAATGTATGTTTGCACAGTAAGCAGATACTTGTGTCTTCCTTCTTATATTTCTTGATCATGTGATGTAACATCAATTAAAACCATATCAGTTGGTAAGTGTTGGAAATCTACATTATCATACTTAAGTTTGGAGACATTAAAGGACTTTGTTCCTCAAGAGACTTTGGTACTCAAAACCCTTTGGATTCTGGAAGGTTATATTCCAAGTTCCTGATGCTGACCATCAGAGTCAAGAGACCTGTTATTTCCCCTGCTTTGAAGGACTGTCTATCCTGACCCTGTCCTTCCCTTTGGGAAGAAGGATGCTAACTCTGCTATAAGGTAGCTCAGCATTAAGATCATTTGAAGACCTGGGGAACTTTTAAAGTCAGATTCTACTTTATATTATGAAATAAACTTGAGAGTTTAGGGACAAGGGGTGGAAGGTTATGATTTTAAGGTTATGTTTTTTTTAATTTATTTTATTTTATTTTACAATATAATTCAACTTTACATATCAGCCATAGATTCCCCCGTTCTCCCTCCTCCCGTCCCGCCCCCCTCCCCCTGGCCCACCCCCCATTTCCATCTCCTCCAGGGCAAAGACTCCCCCGAGGGTTGAGATCAATCTGGTGGACTCAGCCCAGGCAGGTCTAGTCCCCTCCTCCCAGGCTGAGCCAAGGGTCTCTACTAAGCCCCAGGTTTCAAACAGCCAATTCATGGACTGAGCACAGGACCCGGTCCAACTGCCTGGATGCCTCCTAAACAGATCAAGCCAATCAACTGTCTCACCCATTCAGAGGGCCTGATCATCCCAACTGGATCAAGAACAGAGAGGGAACACAAGGAATGTTCATGGTAAATGAAGACCACATGAGAATAGGAAGAAACAAAGTGCTGGAGAGGCCCACAGAAATCCACAAAGATGCCCCCACAATAGACTGCTGGCAATAGTCGAGAAATAGCCCGATCTGACCTACCCTGGTGATAGGATGACCAAACACCCTAATTGTCGTGCTAGAAACCCCATCCAGTGACTGAGGGAACTAGATGCAGATATCCACGGTCAGGCCCCGGGTGGAGCTCCGGGAGTCCAATTGGCGAGAAGGAGGAGGGTTTATGTGAGCAAGAGTTGTTGGGACCAGGGATGGATGGAATACAGGGACGAGTGGCCAAACGAGGGGCCCCCAACTGGATCAAGGTTATGTTTTCATGTATCAAGTTGACAGGGTAGAGTACTATGGTTAGCTTTAATTGTCAACTTGACACAACTTGGAATCAGCTGGGAAGAGAGCTCCAGAGAGTGACTGTCTACATGGGGTTGGCCTGTGGGCACGTCTGTGGGGCCTAGTTTACATATCTTCACTGTGATAAAACACCAACAAAAACCAACTTGGGGAGAAAAGGACTTATCTGACTCACCCATCCAGATCACAATCCATCCTTGAGGGATTCAGTCAGGAGCTGAGGCAGGAAGCACTGAGGAGTGCTGCTTCCTGGCTTGCTTTCCATGACTTGCTCAGCCTGCTTTCTTATACAACTCAGGACCACCAGCCCAGAGAGCTCACTACCCATAATGAGCTAGGCCCTCCCACATGGGTCACTCATCAAAAAAAGGCTCCCACAGACATGCTCATGAGCCAATCTGACCGAGGTCATTCCTCAAATGAGGTTCTCTCTCCTCCAGTGTCCATTGCTTCTGCCAAGATGCCAAAGCTAACCATCCCAGTAGAGGATTGATTGCCTTCATTGTTGTGGGAAACTCATCCTCACTGTGGGCAGCACCTTCTGATAGTGCCCTGATAAAGGGACTTGGAAGAAGGAAAGTTTTCCTTTCTGCTCACTTGGCCCTCACTATCCCTGGTGAGCTCATCTACCCTGTTGCTGCTGCTGCTGCTGCTACTAATTCCTTTACTGACATTAGAACCAGATTCTTAGCGTTTCCAGTGTGAACGGAAGATGAGCAGCTCTCTGGGAATCTCTCAGGCCACCAGGCCAGATTCTTACTGCTGAAGTACATAGACTGAGTAAATACTGGGTTCTCATCCTCTCTGCTGTGAGACAGACATTGTTAGACTATGACTCTGCTCTATAAGCCAGTCTATGAGACAGACATTGTTAGACTATGACTCTACTCTATAAGCCAGTCTAATAAATCCTAAATCCTCTTTTAATATATATATAGCATGTCTGTCAGTTTTGTACCATGTAGAGAATGCTGACAAATACAACATGTAATGCATGCAAAAATTTACCAAAATATTTTACACACACACACACACACACACCTGTGCATATACACACACGTGGACCCAAAGATCCATCCTTTGCCCTTTAAGATAATAGTGGGCAAGAATGCATAGAGAACCTAAATTAACTAACAGAACCTGGTCCTTTGTGGGTAAGCATGTTTCTAGAAGAGAAGAACAAAAGAACAAGTAGAAGACCCTACCCTCAAGTGGTCGCTGTGATTTGAACATTACCTTAGAAACCTATACATTTCCAGAAAGGAAAATGACTCCTAACTGAATGAGCAGCCTCACCTTCCAGAGCCCAGAGGGAGCACTGAGCTCTCTTCTCCATGGCTCTGCCAGGGCTGGAACAGTTGGAAGCTGACCTGCTCAGCACATTCAGAACGTTAAGCAAATTCACACCCTGTTTTTCTGCCCTTCTCTCTTTGTGCTTTTTGCTATCTACGATTTGAGTTTTAAAACTTAGGCAAATCGCTCAAGGTTCTACAAAGTAGTCTATAGAAAATATCTTTACTACATTTTACACTCTTAAAAACAGAAAAGGACTAGGCATTATAATAATCCTGGAATCATACTGCAATTGGTATTTAGCTTCTGATAGCCCATATCTTGACAGCTTTCCTCTTTCTGTATAGGCCACAGGCATGACAGTTTACTATGCACTGTCACTATTTCTCAGTGCAGTTCCGTGCTCTGACCTATCTTTCTATTTCACGTCCAATTGCTTTATGCCAGTTTTACATCCTCAGAAAGACTGGCTTTCATCTTCTTGAGGTGAGAGCGATCTACTGCACTTCTCTCCGACCAGGACAAATACCAGTGCTTACAACCCAGGACAGAGAAAAAGATCCAACAGATACTTGTTGAATAGATTCAAGTTAATTTGTCTTTCTAAGGGTTAGTTGATAAAACAGCTTGCCTACCATTGCTACACGAGAATAAGCCACTCCCCTCTCTCCTAATTCTCCACGGAAGCAAGCTTAACGGCTGTGGATGCATACACAGCCCCAGGCAACACCCCTAATCTCGAAGGCGAGCATAATTTATCCTGCACAAAGGTTGATGGAGAAGCCCTGGGAGGCACAACCTATACTAATTACTAGGCTCGACGATCTCATTAGTCCAGGCCAGGAAAGGTGTTAGGATCTAAACTCCTTTTGAAACGTTAATGTCTGAGTTGAGCTTAAAGCCCGCTGCTTTCTGTCTTCCTGGCGTTTCAGATCTGAACCCCATTCCAAGTCCGTGAACTTCCTCCTCTTCGGTTCATGGTCTACTCATGCAGAGTCATTTCCCTTCAGTATTTGGAAGGTTAAAGAGACAGGACTGCTCCACTGCTAATGGAAAACAGAGTTCTGCGTTGCACAGACAGTGTCATGATTTAATCTCCGTTTTTAATTCAGGAACTGGGGCCCAAATATCAATTCTCACATTAATATCCAACGATTTACTCACATCTTCCCTTACTTCCATGCCAGCCCTCTGTTATCTATATGATCTCACACTCACCTTTAGACACAGGCTTTAATCTCACTTTCATTCTGATTGAATGTGTACACTGAGAGACTATTCATATATGTTCTTATATACAAAAACTTATGCTGTGATCAACCTACAATTTATAAACGTATTTGAAGACATTGTTAATAGATCGGACTTTAGAACCTTGGTCTGCATTGTTACTTCCTGCAACATTAGTTGCAGGCCCTCAGAAGATACAGCCCACTATAGCATGCTGCAGCTGATCTGAATCCAGTGTATTCTGGTTTCATGAGTTTGAACTCTGAAGTACTTGGCATCTTGATGGGTAGGAAAGACATTTAGAAGGGTGAGATTCCTGATTGAGCCGTCAGCTAGGTGTTGAAGAACAGTTCCGTATCTAATAATCATGAAGGTGAAGGTGAATTCAGGCTTACTGCAGTTGGGAAGCCAGGGCAGAAGAGGCAGTGTGTGCAAAGCATGGAGATACAAAGAAACATGGCGTATTTACAGACCTCCAGCTCTTCAGATTGCCTGAGCATACGCTATGTGGGAAGGATGGAGTGGGGGAGTGGAAGGAGTCTAGACAGGTGGTTAGGAATAGATCCCAGCTCCGAGAGCAGCCTTTGCAAAGACACCATGTTACATTGGGAGCTTCGGGGCTAAAATGAAATTAAAACAGAAACTCAGTCACATGAACTGGGCAAACAGACTAGAACATAAGGAGTAGCTCTGACTCAGTCGACATGTGGCACCACAGGGCTTTTCTTAGGAAACCAGACATCAGTAACACAGTGAATTACAATCAGTTCTGTTACTAGGGACCTGAGCCTCTGTGTTCCCCGTCCTGGTCAAAAGTGGCTCGGGCACTGGGAATGGTTGGAATAGGAAGCAGTACCCAAGTACCTGCTGACACAGTCCACCAAATACAGCTAGGCCTGTAGGGGAAAACATTCTCAAACTGCCCACTAAGACCATAAGAATGCCTTCTCTTTAAAAAGCACCCTCAGGAAGGAGACACGACTGCCCCAGATCTCTCATTCAGTTCTAAGAGCAACAGTCAAACCCTGACATTCTTCCAACAGATTTGTAGGAATAAAGGGTGTGCTATGGTTTCTACAGCTTCAGTGAAACACCATGTCTAAAGCAAGTTGGGGAGGAAAGGGTTTATTTGGCTTACACTTCCACATTGCTGTTCATTGCCTAAGGAAGTCAGGACAGGAACTCAAAGAGGGCAGGAACCCGGAGGCAGGAGCTGATGCAGAGGCCATGGAAGGGAGCTGCTTACTGGCTTGCTCCCCATGGCTTGCTCAGCCTGCTTTCTTACAGAATCCAGGACCACCTCCCCAGGGATGGCCCCACCCATCATGGGTTGCGCCCTCCCCCACTGATCACTAGTTGAAAAGATGCCTTACAGCTGGATCTCACGGAGGTGTTTCCTCCGCTGAGGCTCCTTCCCCTCCAATGACTCTAGCTTGTGTCAAGTTGACACGGGAAACCAGCCAGTACAAGGGGAGAGTTCAGAAGACTCAGAAGTCCTGGAGCTGATGAGGAAAAACTAGGGTATCCGTGGCAGTGGAGTACAAGAGGAAACTCTGTGGAAAAGGTGGCACTCAGAACTGGAGCGCTACAGAAGAGATGCACAGGACCGCCCCCAATTCAAAGCCTGCTTGAAGATGCTAGTCGTACTTGCGTATGTCTGACGGAAATGGGTTTGTGGTGCTGAGGCTGAGATGTGTGTGTTGAGGAAGCAGAGACTAACACTGTGCTGCACAGAAAATCTGATCGCACTCTACCAGGTCTGGAGTAAGCATTTTTAAAGAGATCAAGAGATGAGGAAGAAAGACTTTGAGGGAAGCAGAATGTTGAATCTGAGAGCGCTGACAGTGATGTGTGCTGTTGTCCCTGTGGAGCAGAGGCCACTTCCGCCACAAATCCTGTCACTTTTGCTCCCACTGGACCCATGACATCTAGGAAGTTAGGCATACAGTAAGGGTTCTACATGTAGTTGCTGAATGAACAGCAAGGGTCCCCATTAACTGAATGCTGACCATGGGAACAGTTTTCTAGTTCTTTTGTGGCAGTATTACTGGCATCATTGTTTGATGGAGAGTGGTAAGATTTTTGACTCTATGTCAGAAGTCCACAAATTCAGCTCTACTGGCATTTTTGACCAGGTAGTCCTTTGGTGTGGGAGGCTATGTTCCTATTGTGGATGTTGTTGGCATCTTGGCTATAGATAGGACCACACCTCTAATAGTGACAATCTCAAATATCTCCAGAAACTGCCAAATGTTCCTTGGAGAGACAATGGCAGCATCCTGAGAAGCACTGCCTGAGCTTGCCAAGGTACGAGCCTTGACAGTCCACTCTAGACTCTTTGCTTAGTCTGGACCTTATAACTGCTGAATGAGCATGTGACAGCCAGAATTTCACACAGGCTGACTGTGAGCCAGGAATCATGCTGAGAACTCGTGAGATCATCTCATCTAGACGTCAGTACAGCTGAGCGTGGAGATGGCTTCCTCTGAGATCAAAATCTGTAGAAGAATGATTTATAGGTCCCTTTATTAAAAAGAAAGTTGGTTCGAATCTATCAGCCACATTTCCAAATCATTTTGCAGTTCTCACAATTACAACTTAGCTTCCTGCTTGCTAAGGCCCTATGTCTCTGTCCCATGTTTGGTATTAGTAATTAATGTTCCTTACAGACAACAACAAAAAAAGTCTCTATTAAGTCAGTTCTGGTTTCTGTATACAATTACTATAATATCCCCAATTTTTTTTTAAGGTAGAGACAGAAATCGTTGAAGAACAGCATCCTAAAAATATGAGGTTAAAGAGCAAGATGGCATCTGCAAAAGCTGCCCAGGGCACTGCTCCATGCTTTGCTAGGGAGCCTGGGCTCTGTGCTGACAATGTGAGACCAAGCGGAACTGCACCCCAGAGCCCACCCCAGTCACTCTATCATGTGGGGTACTGTGATTAAAACCTGAGCCTTGTGCATGTGAAGCAACCATGCCACAGAGCTATAATCCCAGCCTCATTTACTGTTTGATTTTGAGACAGGGTATCATTAAGTTGCCCAGGCTAGCCCTGAATGTGGGAGCCTTCCTGCTTCGGCATCAGGAATACATAGGGTTATAGGCCTGTGCCACTAGCTCAGCCTCTCTTGTCCCCCAGGTCTCATTTCAAATCCTGGTACCTTTTAGTATTTAGATGATGAAACACAGAGCTATCACTTCCAGAGGTGATAACACCCTAGGAAACATGGTACCAGAATTTTTATGATAATGTCCCCAAAGTACCTCTGAAATTATGTCAGAGGGAACACCCTTGACAGGCTGGTGAGGTTGTTTACATTGTTGAGTATATTAAGAAAGACTAGCTACTTCTCACATATTTAAAAACTGTACAAAATAATGGTTTTTATGAAACCAGAGAGATGGCTCAGTGATGAAGTCACTTGCCACCAAGTCTGACATGAGTTTAATCCCCAAAGCCACACAGTGGAAGGAGAGAACCAACTCTGTGACATTCATTCATACCTGTACACACAGATGAATATAATTTAAATTCTTAAATGATTTTTGTAAGTAACATAAATATGAATTACTCAGGTTATATATGTAAGAATCAAACCATTACAGTCTAAATGCAACTATGCTGTGAGTAAACACTTATCTTTTTATTTTGGCTGATACTTTAAAATAGGCTATATTTATGAACTAACATTTAAAAATTTGATTTTTTTATAGTGTTCAAATTGGGGTAAACATATCTGTCTGTCTACTAAAAATGAGCATTTCTTTATGGGGAAAGCATCCAAGACCCCTGTCTTGCAGTTCTGTAACATAGATACACAGTGCATTATAACTTCCTAGAGACGCCCTATTATGAATGGCATGTGTGAGCACGAGAGTTGGTGAGGTCTGACTTTCCATGCCAGTTCTGTCGCTTTCTAGCTTAAATAACTGAACATCTCTGAAACTTGGCTGCTTTCATTCCAACTGTAAACTGGAAATAATAACAGAACATAGGGCCTCTGCCATAGCTCTATGTATATAAAACACTTCAAGCAATGCTTGGGGCATGAAGAGTACTCAGTTAATACATTATACCTATTTACACACTAGAACACATATACACACTTTGACAATCTGTGTTCGAATTGGCATACTAATGCAGTGAGAATGTAAGGAAAGAGTCAAACCCTGGCATCAGGTAATAAGACATGTGTACAGCAATTTCAGCAGAGCTGAAAGACTTACATTTTGATGACATTTTATAATGGACAGAAAAAGTCACCTCAGCCTGCCATTATCAGAGTGGAACAGCCACGACTGTATCCAGTTTATCAACTGAGTGGGAATCTGTCAAACTATGGAGTTCTCTTTTGCCCGTTTGGGGCAGAGCTTTACCATCTAAGATGGAGAAGGACCTGACGGCTGCAAGATAGCAATTCCCAGTGTGATCAGGGATTAATTCTGTGCTTTCCCACCCCTTCCCATACACCAGAGAAGTGAATCTGTATCACACCATTTCTTGTTCTCATTGTGGTCTTTGTAAAAAGACCCTCATTCATTAAACCACCTGTGAAGGACTATTCTCCACTGCTGGTTGTATTAATTATGCTTTTACAACTGTTTATATTTGTCTTTAGTAACCTTAGTAGCCCCAAACGAATATTTAGGGAAAATTAAAGCATCAGGTTCTTTATAGGAGAAGTCAGTCTCTCTATACGCTTTCCCATTCCAGTGACAGAAGTAAAGACAAGCAACAATGATTCTTATACAAAGATGATGTTTAATGTGAATCCACTTGACAGAACCTGTCGAGGTGGGTCTCGGGCACACCTGTGAGGGGTTATCTTGACTGTGCTGACTGAGGTGGGAAGACCCATTTGAACTGTGGGTGGGACTATTTCCCTGACCATGATGGCCTGGATGGCATGAAACAAAGCAAGCAAGCTGAGTACGGGTCTGCATTCACTGGCCTCTGCTTGCTCCCAGTGATGGGATGGGATGTGACCAGCTGCCTTCAGGCCCTGCTGCCTCAACTTCCCTGTCATGACGGACTGAACCTAGAACTGTGAGCCAGAATTACCCCCTTTTCTCTTAAGCTGCTTCTGTCAGGATAGGTTATTACAGACAACCACCGTTCCCACTAGCTTAGCCTCAAGGATCTAAAAGGTTCTCACAGTGGCACTAACGAGAAGGAAATTGAGTCTTTCCTGTCACGCTGTCCTGGCTAGTTTTATGTCAGCTTGACACTAGCTAGAGTCATCAGAGAGAAGGGAGCCTCGATTGAGAAGATGCCTCAATGGGATCAGGCTGTAGGCAAGCCTATAAGGCATTTTCTTACTTAGTGAATGGTTGGGGAGGGCCCATCCCATTGTGATGGGGCCACCTCTGGGCTGGAGGTTCTGGGTTCTAGAAGAAAGAGGACTGAGAAGCCATGGAGAGCAAGCCAGTAAGCAGCACCCCTTCCTGGCTTCTGCAACAGTTCCTGCCTCCAGGTTCCTGCCCTGTTTGAGTTCCTGTCCTGACTGCCTTGATGATGAACAATGCCATGAAAGTGTAAGCCAAATTAACCCTTTCCTTCCCAAGTTGCTTTCGCCATGGTGTTTTATTGCAGCAATAGAAACTCTCACTAAGATATACACCAATAAAAGTGTTTGGCTCCATCTGGGAACCCAGCTCTTGTGTCAGATGATCTTTAGGACACTGTTTAACCCAGACTTTTCCAGGTCTTTTTGTGACCAGTGGCACACATTGAAAGGACATAAGCTTCATTCCAGACCACTCTCCCTCACCAGCACCAAGTCACAGGCAAGCTTCCAAATACAACAAACTTTGGAACTCTATCTCTTTGTAATGCTGCACATCTGCCTTGAATGCCCTTCCTTAGGTCATGGGTTCAACAAACTAGCACCTAAAATCCTTCCAAGCTCGCTCCACCGAAGACTTTTGAAGAGCTGGTTGAGTTGAGATTGGTTCTCCACCACTACACCTCTGTGCTTGAGAATACACTGATGTGTGTGGAGCTTGATACCCCAGAGATCACTACATTGCCAGTGACCTATCATGTTCTTGGCCTCCTTCACTAAAATGCAAGTTCCTAAAAAAGTACTCAGGTCCTATTTACCTAATTTATCCAATAATTGACATTACTTGAGACTCAATAAATGTGTTTTTTAGGAATAGCCTCCTTTACTGGGAACTTACTTGGTAGCAATGTTTTTTTTGTTTTTGATGATGATGTTTTTGTCTCCAACAATTCTATGATGCATTGACAAATGGCCAAAATCACTTTTTTAGTCATCACAGGCCACCTCCCAATGATAAATATACAAAATTAAGAAACAAGTGATGAATAAACTATATGATTATTCACCACCCACAAACTAACTCTCTCTCTCTCTCTCTCTCTCTCTCTCTCTCTCTCTCTCTCTCTCTCTCCCTCATTCCTATTGTGGTTTCAATCCTTGCTATCCTGCCTCTGGCTGCTGCAATGGTCTCCTGGACTTCCTGACTTCAAATCGATTCACTGGGTTATTAAACTCCTCACGCACTAATGTATTCCCAAGAGTCTGAAGCTGGCAGCCTACCTACAAGAGCTGTGTCATCCTATGATCTGCTGCAATAGTAATTTTAAAAATATTAGTATCAACGTACATGAGGACATTTGGACTAGGTCTTCTCATGGAGGGCTCTCCTAAAATCTCACATCTGCCTCTGCATCCCTGTCAGTAACTTTGCCGACTACATAACTGTCACAGACCATGCAAAAGCATCCCTGTAAACAACGCGTGAGCAATAGCTTGGTCCAGAGATGGCAAGTTACAGCCTGAATGCAGTGAGAACACTTCACTGTATTTACTTCAAACCGGAGTTAGAACTGAGTCATCTGACAGTAGATGAATTGGGCTTGGCAGAGCATACATGATAGATACTGTAATTAAATAAAAAAGGGGAACTGAGTTTTTCAACAAAACAGTAACTATCATGTGAAACTAATGTTTTTAATTTGTATTGATAGATCTGTATTTCAACTATAAACCTACATCTATTTAAAAGCAGTGCCATATTATTCCAGAAAAATTACAATGTGCTTAAGTAAATTTAACAAACAATATAATACAAATAATTGAGGTATATAATCAAGTCACCAAAATTTTTTCACAGACATATTTATAATTCTAATACTCAGGAGGCTAAGACAGGAGGGTTGTGAGTTTGAGGCCAATCTGGGCCACCTAGGAAGATACCATCTCAAAAAAATTATATAGTATATACAATGTGTATATATAACTGTATATATATACTATATATACATATATGTCTATACATACAAACATTTCACGTATTGGCCCTTTTTAAAGTAGTGAACATTTGTCCCTAACTGGGAAGCACAAGTCAAAAGTGGCCCAGAGTAGCTACAACATGCATATCTATTGCTCTTAAGCTGTCTTATACTTCCATGTCCAAGGTTTTTGTTTTTCTTTTCTAAATGGCATAATAAAATACTGAATAAATCTTAAATAAACAATAAAGCTTATTTTTAACAAAATTTCAAGTATTTTTTTGACAAAACTCCAGTGTAAAGCAAAATACACTATTATTAGGTCAAAATAGCACAAGATATGTAGCAGCTCATTTTCTTTGCTGCTTTTCCAACATAGGAATAGGTCAAGTGCACAGGAAAAGTTATGTTCTAAGTTGCTAAAGTTGTATCTTTCTATGGCCTGAATTTAAGGAACTAAAATGTAGTCTCACAAAACAGTATAGCAAGCAGACCCCTAGCCCTGATATTTTTTTTAAGTTCTGAAAATAATGTGGCATAATGGCCAACTGGGGGAAAGCCATGATAATTTTATTAAAATTCGACAGTTTAAAGGCTCACTAGACCAATGCACACTTGGGCACTGGGCAATGCCTCAGAAATCTATGTGTTCTAAGCACAATGGGAGGGAATGGACAGAAATTGGCAGGCTGTGTAGTAAGACATTTCAGAATCACTGCACTCTCCTTGATTAGTGGACATAGCTGAACTTGTCTGAGTGCTCCCTGTGGTCTTTGTCACAGTCCTCACTTCTGTATCATACACTGTCTCCAACTTCTATGATCAAATCGGTAATGCCACATGCCTTCAAGGATCTGACCAGTAAGCCTATCTATGCTTTTCTTTCCAGCAGGATAGTCCAGACTTCCTGTCTCAGCCGTGATGCAGCAATGGCTATCAGACTTCTTCTGCACTCTATAAAACTATACTACTATGCAAAACACAGACAGCAACTATTTTTAGACAGCACGTGCCTGTGAATTTTAAAAGAACTCTGGCTTTCTGCCTAAGCACAGGGAATTACATGGAGCTGAAGAGAGAGAAGTCTGCTGGGAAGAAGCAGGGATGGATGTGCAAAAGCAGAAATTCAGAAATCTGTACAGAGTCCCACAAGAATTCCGTGAACTTCCCAAGTTCAGTTAATGACCAAACCGTGTGTGTGGACAGGGTAAGGATATTTAATTGGCAGTGAGCAGCCTCTAGGGCAGTGGTTCTCAACCTTCCTAACACTGCAACCCTTTAATACCTCATGCTGTGGTGACCCTTAACCATAAAATTATTTTGTTACTACTTTATAATTGTAATTTTGCTACTGTTATGAATTGTAATGTATATATTTATGTTTTCTGATGGTCTTAGGTGACCCCTGTGAAAGCGTCATCCTACTCCATAAAGGGGATACAACCCACAGGTTGAGAATCATTGCCCTAGGGGCTGTTAGTTGAACAGGAAGACTCCAGAGGTCGCAAAGTTCTGAGAGATTTAAGATAATGACCATTGATAATATAATCATAATCCATATCTCAAAATCCCAGGAAGATCTTGTCATCAGATACCCAGGAGTATGGCTACTCCAGACCTTCTATCCACCTCAGTGATTCTAAAGCCAGGCCTGAGGAGAAAAAAAATGACAATTTCTCAGGGAAGTTACTGCCTATCCAGAAAAACAAAATACTCAGAGCTCTTTAAGCCAAGGTAGCAAAATCTAATAGAATGCAAAGAGCTTTACAATAACTAGAGTAACCTTGGGGTGGAAGGAGGGAGGGAGGAAGGGAGGGAGGGAAGGAGGGAGGGAGGGAAGATTTGGTTAATTGAAGGATGTATGAGACCTAGTTTTAAGGTTTATTTATTCACCAGGACAGTATTGAGATAGCTCAATGAGCTAGGAACAAAGTCATCTTTAGACAGTCAAAAGATGTTGATGGAAGCACCTGAGAACATCATTATCCAAAGACGCTTAAAAATAATTCATGCTCAAAAACCAAATATCCATCCAGAACAAAAATTATCTTAACTTTCATCTCACTTCACAAGAAAAATAAGTAAACCTTGAATTTTCTAGAGAAAACATTTGAGAACTTGGGATAAGCAACTGCTTATTTGGCAGAGCACAGAAAGTACTAGCTGTAATATGAAAACAGGCAAAATGGATTTCATTAAAATGAAAATCACCTATTCATCAGGAGAAAATAGAGGCAGAATTGGATAATGCAGCAAAAAAAAAAAAATGTCGAAGATTGCCAGGCACCATCAGAAGCTAAAAAAAGTCCCAAAGGAATTGTTCAGAGTGATCTTTGTCAATACCTTGACTTCAGACATCTGTCCCTCAGAACAGTGGGGGTCACTCTGTTGCATAAGGTAAGCTGCTATAGTGGTCCAACAAGCTAACTTGATTAACTCCTGCTTGTCAAAAAAAACTTCATTAAGAAGATAAATGAATGCTAGAGAGATGGATCAGTGGCTAAAAGGTCATGCTATGCACGTGTGAGGCCCAGAATCTGACTCCCCAGCACCCATGCAAATGCCAGAGTAATAACATACATGGTTGACCCCAGAACTCCCACAGGGAGATGGGGAGCAGAGACAGGAAAATCCCCAGAATCTCTTGAGTCTGGAAGCCTAGCATAAGTAGCAGCAAACAGCATAAGGAAGACCCTTTTCTCAAGCAAGGTAAGGATTCGTACATGAGGTTGACTTCTGACCTCCACAAGCTTATGCTAGCACTCGCATACATGCATACATCAAACACATGATTAATTTTAATAAGAAGACAAATGAGAAAGTTTAAATGTGAGAGGAAATTTTGGAGAAATCGAAGGGACAATATATAAAGAGCTCCTAAAATGCAACAATAAAAAAATAAACCAAAAGCAAGCTTTTAAAAAATGAACAGGGCATGAAAGATGCCTCACAGGATGCATTACTTGCTAAACTGACTGGATGATATGAGTTCTAACCCCAGGACTCAAAAGACAGAAGGACAGAATAGATTCCCACAACTGTCCTATAACCTCTACACATGCACGCTTGCCCACACATGCACTAACACAATGAATGGAAAAGTGGGGACCACACTTCAACTACAGGCATGGTAAGGACTTTCTGCATAGGACTCTGGTAGCACAGGAAATAAGACCAACAACTTACAAGTGGAATCTTCTGAAAATAAAATATCCTTTACTGCAAAGATGTCAAGTAAAGAGAGAGCCCACAGAATGGGGGAGAATTTTTGCCAACTATACTTCTGACAGAGGATGAGTGCCTAAACTATACCAAGAATTCAAAACCCTAAATATTATGAAAGCACAGCTGGGTTAAAAATGAGCCATGATACTTGAAAGAAATTCCCCAAAAGGAGAATTACAGGGGCCTCAACACTGCTAGGACTTAACTTGTGCCAAACTCTGCAGAATACACCACCAAGATAAAGGGGGGAAGTGAACAGAATTTTAAAAATAAAAATACAAAAATAGGTAAAAAAAAAAAAAAAAAAAAAAAAAAAAAAAAAAAAACAACTCAAGCAACAAATTACCTGCAGTTGCACAAGTCTCGGCACAGAAAGAGAAACAGGAAAAACCTAGACGACATGTCTCCTCCACAAATTACTAATCCCATAATGACAGCACCTAAGGAGAATGATTTGGAAAAAGTGCCAGGCGGAAAATGAAAAGGAATGATTGCAAGTATGTCCAAACAGCTCAAAGAAGATGTGAATACATGCCAAGAGAAACGAAGGGGTGAGTGAAGTGAAGAACTCAACACAGTAAGTGGAAACAGAGATAGACTTGCTTACGGAGAGCCAAACTGAAATGATGTTGGAAATGAAAAACTCGACTAAGCCATATAAAAACCTCAATGGAAGACCTAATCAACAAAATGGATCATGTGGAAAACAGACTCTGGATGGAAGACAAGGTAGAGGAATTGATTACTTGGTAAATTTCAATGATAAATTTAAAAAGAAATGTAAATAGAAGTGAGAGAGAACTGCAGCATCATAGAAGTACCTAACCTTTGGGTTGCAGACCTGAAAAGAGAACACTGTGTGAAGGCAGGGAGAATATTTTCAACAAAATCAAAGAAGAAAACCTAGAGAAAGAGATGTCCATTCAGGAAAAGACCCCTAAGAACTCCAAATAGACAGCTCCAGAAAAGAAACTCCCCATGGCATACTGTAGTTAAAACATTACAAACACAGAATAAATAAAATTTATAATAAATAAATACTAAATGCTGCAACAGAGAAAGAGTGAGTCACATACAAAGGCAGGCCCATCTAGATAATACTTGATTGCTCAAAAGAAACTTTAAAGCCAGAAGTGCCTGAAAAAATATATTTCAAGTTCTGAAAAACAATTATCAACCCAGAATATTATATACAGCGAAACTATCAGTTATCATTAAAAGAGGAGTAGAAAGCTCCCAAAGTAAAAGCAGAGTAAAGAAACTTGTGACCTCTAGGTCATCTCTGTGAAGGATACTGGAAGGAACATTCAGGTCTGAGGACAGTGATAAACATGCTCAAAAGGTCACAGGGAATAAATGATTCTAGAAAAATTAAAAAATGATATGACAAAACCAAATGAGAAAAGACAGGAATTAAGACACATTATTCAACAATAATTCTCTACTTTAATGGTCTCAATGCCCTGATAAAGAATTAGAGTATCAGATTCTATTAGAAAACAGAATCCACCTTTTTCCTGCCTCCATGTAACATGTCTCACTGGCAAAAATAGACAGCATCTTAGAGAAAAAGAATGGGGAAAGGTATTCCAAGCAAAGTGAGCCAAGAAACAAGCAGTCTTTGCTATTTCAATGTCTGACAAAATAGACTTCAAACCAAAATCATTCATAAGAGATAGAGGTTCACTTTATATTCATTGGAGGAAAATCCTAAACATACAAACCAAACATAGGGATACCCAATTCATAAAAGAAATACCATTAGATCTAAAACCACAAGTTAACACCAACACATTAGTAATAAGTGGCTTAAATACTTCACTCTCACCAATAAATAGATCATCTGGACAAAACTTAACAAATAAACACTAGAATTAAATAAAATCATAAAACAAACAGACCTAACAGGTATCTATAGAGCATTCTACCAAAACACTAAAGAACACAGTTCTCAGGAGCTTACGGAACTTTCCCCAAAATGGACTACACATTAAGATACAAAGCAAACCTTACAAATACAGAAAAACCAAACAACCGTCTTCCATATCCAGAGAGCCTAGTCCAATCCTGTGGGGGCTTCACAGCCACTAGTCTACAGTTCATGGGCCTCCAATAGTGTGGCCGGTCATCTCTGCACTTCTTCCGGTCATGATCTCGACGTTCTCTGCCTGCAGAATCCCTCCTCTCTCTCATTGATTGGATTCCCAGAGCTCAGCCTGGTGCCTGGCCGTGGATCTCTGCATCAGACTCCATCAGTCACTGTGTTTGGGGAACACCCAGGCAGGGGGATCGGGATCCATCCCTGGTGCATAGGCAGGCTTTTGGGAATCCAGTACCTGTGGTGTGGTGCCTTGCGCAGTCTTGGTACAGTGGGAAGGGGCTTGGACCTGCCTAGGTTCAGTGTGCCGGGCTCTGCTGACTCCCCATGGGAGACCTCGATTTGGGGGATGTGGGGATGTGGGGTGGCTTGGGAGGGAGGGCTGGAGGGTGGGAGGAGGGAGGAGGTGGGATCTGTGGGTGGTATGTCGAGTGAGTAGAAAATTTCTTAATAAAGAAAAATGGAAAAAAGTCAAATGCAGAAAAACTAAAGTAATGTCCTCCATTCTATCTGACCGCAGTAGAATAAAGCTGTATATCAACAACAGTAGAAAATACACAAAATATACAAAGCAATGAAAATTAAACAGCACAATACTGAATGATAACAGTGCCAAGGAAAGAAAATGAACAGGGAATTTAAAAGTTATTAGAATTCAATAAAAGTAGAATTACAACATAGCAAGATTTATGGAACATTTTAAAATTTATGGAAAATGTAAAGTATTCAGTGCATACATAAAAAAATTTGAGAGACCTTAAATTAACAATGTAATAATGCACCCAAATTCCTTGGATAAACAAGAAAAACCAGCATATCAAGACAGTGGATGAGAAGAAATAATAAAAATCAGTGCTGAAACTAATGATAGAAATGAAAAGAAATCAATATAAAGAATCAAAAAAGGGAAGACTTGATTCTTTGAAAAGATTGGTAAACCCTTAGCCAAATTAACCAAAAGAAAAAGAGAGATGATCCAAATTAATAGAATTAGAGATGGAAAGGGAGACAGTACAATAGGCACTGAGGAACTTCAGATAATCATAAGGACCGCCCTAGGAGTTTTTTTAAAATGGAGGAGTTTCAAGATATGTATGGCATATCAGAGTTAAATCAAGATAGAGAAAGTGATTTGAATAAGCCTAAAGCATCCAGTAAGATAGAAGCAGTAATTCTAAAAATCTCCCAACTAAATGACGCCCAGATCTGGATGGAATCATCAGAGAAATCTACGTTCAGGGAAGGACTGCCATGAACAGGCCTCAAATCATTTCATAAAATAGAACAGGAAGGATCTCTTCCCAATTACTATTTTGAAGGCAGTATTACCCTGATACCAAACCCAGACAAAGACCCAACATAAAAAAGAGAATAGTAGGGCAATCTCCCTAATAGACACAGCTGTAAGATTTCACAATGAAATACTTGCAAAGTGAATTAAAAAGTACTTTGAAAAAAAGATCATCCACCATGATCAAAGCAACTTAATCCCAGAGATGAAGCAAATGATTTACTATTACTAAGTCAATACATGTAACCTACCACATAAATGGGCTCAAGGGCAGAAATCCCATGATCATCTTGGACAAAATCCAACATCCATTCATGATGGATGTCCTGTAGAGACTAGGGACATAGGGGACATTTCTCAACATAAGAAAGACAATATATATACTTTGGTTTCTCTTCAGATAATACAAATCTTTCACCTTTTAAAGGAATATACAACAAATTCATAGCCAAAACCATGCTAAATAGAAAAAAAATCTCAAAGCATTTCCATTATAATCAGGAACAAGACAGGATTCCCACTTTTTCCACTCTTGGCAACATAGGGACCGAAATCTTTGAGCAATAAAACAAGAAGAGATAGACAAAGAGGATACGTGTAGCAAAGTAATAAGTCAAAATATCCTTCTTTGTAGATGGCATGATTATATATCAAATCATTTAAAGACACAACTAGAATTCTCCTAAAGCTAATAAACACATTCAGCAAAGTATCAGGATACAAAATCAACACATGCAAATAGTAGCCTTCCTGTACACCAATGACAAACAACATAATAAGAAACCAGGGAAATGCTCCCATTTACAATAGCCTCAAATTATAAATAAAATAGGGGCTAGAGAGATGGCTCAGTGGTTAAGAGAACTGGCTGCTCTTCCAGAGAACCTGGAGTTAGCTTGCAGCATCCACACTCTAACTTACAACCATCTGTAATGCCAACTCCAAAGATTCTGAGACTGTCTTCTGGCCTCTGTGGGCACAAGGAATGCAATCAGTGCACAGACATGCAGGCAAAGCACCCATACACACAAGAGTAAATTTTGTAATGTTTTATTACATAAGTAAATAAAATATATACAACCACAGTTGAGGGAAGGGAAGAGGGAATAGCAGGTGGGGTAACCAGAACCATGTGTGAAGAAGTCTTTTGAAACCTGACTGGTTTGTAGGCTAGTTAAAATATATTCATTTAAAAGGAGAATCTGAACAATAGTGTTCCACATGCATGTGCAATACACGCCCAGAAAACATGGGCTTTTACATGAAAATCTCAGCGCTAGTCACAGGTTATATCCCTGTGTGTTACTGATCAGTTAGGCCCCAGAAGTACCCAAATGAATACAAGCTATAGCCATTGATCTTGGTCATTCACCTTAACCAGATAGATTTTGATCCTGAGGACACCATACACTTGCAGGATATAGGAATAATTCTGAACTGACTAGGAAGTTCTCTTCTGGTGACTCACTTTCATGGTGCTATCATGTGGTATAGAGGCAGCTGGGGAATAGATTATATTAGTGGTCTTATCCTGTACTGGACCCTATATACTAAGGTGTGACACCTAGGGTAATAGTTCCTGTCCAATAGTGGCAAGACTGTTTGTGGGGGGTAACCAACCACTCTCTTGACAGGCCTCAAATTCACACCTGTAACTGCTAATATGGTCAGAACCCATGACTAGGGAAATCATAAACCCTAAGAGAAAACTTAATGGACATTGTTTTTGCTAAATGGTCACATTAAGTTGCTTTCTAAACATGTAATGTTTATATCCATAGATCTGTGTTATTCTCAACGTTGGTGAGAGAACAAGCATCCACACCAACCCACCCACCACACCTACTACTACAGCCCAGGAAATACTGTGGACAAGGGAACGGAAGGGATGTAAGAGCTGAAGAATGGGGAGAGGGGCTGTGAAGTGCTCTCCTCTGGACACATCTCCTTGGTCACACACAGGAACTCTCAGCTGATGTAGGTATCTGTACAAAATCAACCTAGATTAAATTTCCCTCATGAAGTGGGAAGGGGCTCCTGATGCCCGATCCTTAGCTCAGGAGCTGTTGGCAACTGATAGCTGCCGAGGGAAAATGATTAATTTCTTTGGAGGTGTGACAATATGTAGGTTGCCCATGCCCCACTGAATGACCCCAAACCCATGTGCCTCTGGGCAGCAATATTCAAATGAAGTGGGTTATTTTTTTTTAAAAAAAAAAGGGGGGGTTGAAGTTGACAGAGAACTATGTTGGCGGATGTAAGAGAGGTTGGAAGGAGGAGGTCAAGAATAGATATGAAGAAGATACATTGTATACATGCATGAAATTTCAAATAGTACATACAAAAAGTATTTTGATAACCCATTAAGCCCAGTTTGTGCTGTCCATATGTTTGTGACTATGGGGACATCCACCCTTCCATGGGAAATCGACCAGTGGCCAAATTCTCAATTAGGAATGATTCTCCCTCCCCAAGAGGCCTGAGGATCATAAAAAAGATGAAGTGGGTGGGGTGTTGGGAGAGACATGAGTGGAACTGGAGCGAGGGAATGGATGGGTAGACATGAAATTTCATTGTACGCATGTATGAATATCTCAAAAATTTTTTAAAAAGTAGTAAGAATTAAAAATAGAAATGAAAGTAAATGCCCAGAAAGACTTGTTGGGTAATGTTCATAGCAGCTTAAACATACTAGATGACTCCATTTAAAAAAAAAATGCAGCAGGCAAATCTAAGCCATTGCTACAAAAAACCAGGCGGTCCTCAAAGGTGGGGAGGTGGAAGAGGCCTGGCAGGTGTCACGTGGGCAGAGGGTGGAGAGTATTTTAATGAGGACAGCTAGAATCTCCAGAGTGATGGGACAAAGTATTAATAGATTGGTACTGTGTTCTTAGTGTCCACATTGCACTGCACACAATGTGCAGAATATTTTCCAAGTATAAATTCAACTCTATTCTACTGTTTCAAAACCTTTTCATTTACATCTTAATGTTTTTAACTGAAAGACAATTACATCTTCAATCACTGATTTAGTAGAAAACATCACTTGTAAAGTCTGAAGAGCAGCAAGCCTCTATATTTTTCCTTCTGTTGGTGACAAATAGTGTCATAGAAGTGTTTATCATTGTGTAAAACTGAAAGAAGAGGAATTTAGTTTTAATGTTTTTAAATCATGTAATATTTTATGTGTGGGGGTGTTTTGCCTGCATGTGTGTCTGTGTACTATCTCCATGCCCATTGCCTGGGGAGTCCTATAGAAATGGAGTTACTGACACTTGTGAGCTACTGTGTGGGTGCTGAGAACTAAACTCAGGTCCTCTGCAAGAGAAGCCAGTGCTCTTAACCCTGAGCCATATCTCAAGCCCAGAAAGGGAGTATTTTTAGCCTTGTAATTGGCAATTACTCTATTTTCTCAGTCTGGCAAGCAATAAATTGCCACACATTTCCAGCTCATCCCTTGCTGAATCTGTACCTTCTACATTTTCTGTCCTTCCAATTAAAAAGTGAAACAGAGTTCCCAAAGTCTCAGTAGAGTTTCCTAAATCTAGGCTATTCTTGTAAACTAGAGTTCAGCCTTTGACTACTTCATGGCTTTCAAAAAAATGTTACTAACACATCCAAGAATATAGGGGCAGCACAAACTGGGCTTAGTGGGTGTTCAGTCAGAAGAACATGAAGTTGAGTGGGTGGGGAAGGGGGAGTGGATTTGGGGGCTGTTAGGGTCATAAATATGTTCAAAATACATTGTATGGAATTCTCAAAGAACTAATAAAAACATTTTAAAGTGGATAAAGTAATAAAGAGACAAATGACTAATTGTGGTTAAATAATAAACAAGTAGTATTTGAAAGTATCAGCTTCCCTAATATATCTTTGTCTAGGCCTTTTCCCTACCACAAATGAGTATGTGTAAAACGGAAGGGACCACTAACTGAGCATAACCTTTCCTAGTTAAGCACCATGACTCCCAACTTCAAGATCACCAAGCACATAGCAGAGGACACCATGGCAGACAGCACTTAAAACTTACACTCTTCAGTACACAACATAGTAGATACTGTGGTAGTCGGTGTCTAGGTTGGTATGTTAGCAACATAAATTATTAAACATCAAATATAAAATTAAACTTCAGCTCCTCATTTACTTCGCCACATTTCAAATGCTTAGCAGCCACATGGGGCTAGTGGCTAATACACTGGATTGAACATTTCCACCACATCATTCTATTGGCCAGCTCTGGTCTAGAAAAAGCACTGGGAACAGATGATGTTCCTATGGGAACACACAAAACGTGCTCTTTAAATTAGCAGAAGCTCAATAGTCTGAAGTAAAGCAAATAAGGAAAATTTAAGATTAAGAGGTTTGTAAGACAGATTACACATACACACGCGCACACACACACGCCCACACACACACACACACACACACACACACCACACACACACACACACAGGAACACAGAGCACCTTAAGGACAGGAAAGCCAAGATTATTGTCTGATTTACCCCATAGCAGTGTGAGAGTTCTCCCTTGAAGAGCTTGAAGCCACAACACTCAGCCTGCTCCACTTTGGAAAACAGCCATTGGGCTGAGAGAGATTTCTATTTTGACTGCCTTGGTTGGTCTCTATTTACATCAGGGGTGAAATCCAGAAAGCAGCTCAAATTTACTAACCTAGATTAGAAAATGTCTTGAGCTTCATTTTAAGGCAGTGATTATTCTGGTTTTATCAAACTGGTTTATCAAACAACACTATGAAAATAAGACTTAGGACATTTGTGTCAGGAACACCAGTAACCATACAGGCTAAGGCTTGGAGGAGATCCCTTGAAGGTTGCTCATGTACATGGCTTATGGCTGTTCAAGGGACAACTTACAGGTCAAAAGTCTGTAAACAGTGCTCACGCAGCATCTGTGATCCATTATGCCAGTATGTAGTTAGAGGTTACTTACCCCCAAAGACAACAAGAGTCCTGTGAGCCACTTGAGTTAACGATGCTTTTACATTAAGGAAAATTCTCAGCATCACCAGGGGAGCAAGGCGTCAGCATCAACACAGACATTCTCAGTTTGTTTATTCCTTCACTCGTTCATTTGAGATTCTCGACTCTGCTGATGGAAACATCTTTCGTCTCCTCGTACTAGAATGTGCTCAGATAATCTCCAGTTTCCAGCTCACTAGAAATTCTGATCAACACGGCTCTGCTGGAACTCTGGTCATCTGTCATGTTGGTATATTACTGCTGTTGGAACCCTTTGCATTTTAAGTTGCTGCAGTAATGGAGCAGCCTGGATTCCAAGTGAACAGATTCTAATTTTTCTTCCACATTCCTGCATCAATCCAATAGGCTTAAGTATTGCACTAATTTACTCTAAGCAATGGAACCCATTTGAGATGATCAATGCAAAATAAATTCTAATTTTTTCTTTACTTTTTTCATAGGATGGTAGCATCTATGATTCATCATGCAAGTACTTATTTGTACTTGATTTTTTTTAATTTTCCAAATGATCTTTCAATTTCTATCTGAGCTTTCTCTACATAATACACACGTTTTCTAGCATTTTTTAAAAGTCATATCACTTTTTAGATTCAAAACCATCAATCCACATACCACACCTCATAAATAATCTTATGAAGCCACTAACAGCCACAGGTCTTATGAGAGTGTTGAGGTTATTTTTAATGCCTTTTAAATCCCAGAATATACTGTTGGGCTGTTGGGCTGTAACAAAAAGCAAGTGATCATTGATTGCCTGGAAAGGTTTTCACCCTGACACAAGAACTTGGGATATCATAAATATTCTATGCTTCCAACAGCTTCAAGGCTAATGGCTCAGGACAGAAAATGAACCCAAGGGCCTTGCACGTTGGCAAGTGCACTGCATTGAGCTATACTGGTAGACCTTTATTAATTTTTTTTGAGACAGTCTTGCTATATAACTCAGCCTAGCCTAGACCTCCAGCTCCTTCTGCCTTACTTTCTCAACTGCTGGGATCACAAGCTGTCCTTAATATATTTGAAAGGTGTGTGCATGCGGATATACCTTTAAATATGATTATCTACTATTTTACATATTTAGAACATTACATCCTCACTGTAAAAGAGAAAACTGGTAACAATTTCACAGAACTTAATTCTCAATAAATGAAGATGAGTTGTATTTTCTTAAAGGATCACAGTATGAACTGAGAACTCAGCCTGCACAGTCACGGTCATCAGTGTTACCAGCAGCAGTGCAGCAACTTGTTCTATGCCAAGGTCATCGGTGCAGGATGGGTGCAAAGCGGGTTAAAAGCAGAGTATTTAAAACCTCATTCTCATAATGAAATTAAGAGTATAACATTATTTTCTTACTTATATGTATTTACACCTATTAAATTCTATCTTCCTAACTAAGGTATAAGAAGTATTAGGATCATATATCCTATTATAATTTATAGTTTATCTCCACCGAGACTAATACAGTCAATTTAACACAGTGGATTATTTCTACTTACTTATGTGTAACAACAGGGATAATATTTTATAAATTATGAATGCTCCTTTCTTATTGCATCCAGCTTGGCTTGCCTAAGCATCCTCCTGCCTGAGCAGAAGACTCGCTTGGTGCAGAGGGATGAGAAGAAAAAGCCAAGATAATGTTCAACTTCTAGAATTCAAAAATGGGCTTTTTCTGAGACTCCATAGCCTTTTGAAGCTGCTGCTACTTCTAGGGAGGAATCATAAATTTCTCATTCTTCTCTTACAGGAGACAAGGCCAGGTTGTAACATGTGGCTCAGTGAGTTCCTTAGCAGTGTATGAAATACCTTTTCTATGGTGAGAGAGCAGGACAGAAATAAGAACATAAAATGTTGCTAGTTTTTAAAAACCCATTTATTGGAGTGTTGTAGTAAGAAAATAAAAAAGTGGCAAAGAAGGGAGATGGAGATTTGGGGCTGCAAAGATGGCTCAGAGGGTAAATATGCTTGTCACCAAGGCTGACAACCTGAACTTGATAGGCGGAGCCCATGTGATGGAAAAAGACAAAAGATTTTGTCCTCTTTTCTGCACAGGTGTTCCAGGGCACCTGATACGAGTTTCCTCATCTCTCTAAATAAATAGATCCATTTTAAAGGGGGACTTTCCTTTCCTGGGGGTCTTCATCTGGAGAATGGAGAAACGAAGTTGCATAGGTAAGTGAGGGCAAAGAGACAGAGGAAGACCAATGCCCATTCCCAGCGTGAACTCAAGGAGACGACGGCTTTGATGGCAGCAGAGTATAAACCAAGGAGATCCATGTCAGAACAACTCCAAATCCAGCAGGCTGTGGAGAGGAAATGCTACACTACTGCACTAAGGTCTGGTTGGGAACCTTTCCAGAGGAAGAGATTCATGAAGAATGGTGAAGTGAAGCCGGTTACAACAGCTAGGCTCCGACAGGAATTGCAACCAGCCACAGAAAGCTGTGGAACATCAGCAGGAGCTAGGATAAGACAGATGGACAGGAGACACCACCAGATTCTGGTCAGGCTAACAGAAGGCCAGTGCACATGGGACAGCACAGACTTGAGCTAAAAGTGCAAACAAGACGCACAGCAACAAGTGGGTGTTGGACAGCACCCCCAGAGAGCAACAGAGGCAGAATAGGACATTGGCACTTCCTCCTCCCCTGGACCCACAGAAACAGGACAGTCCTCCAAAAGTCTCAAGTTATTCCTCAATGTATATGGTCACCAAAGCCATACCCCTATCTTCATGACTCATAATCTTAGGGAACAAAATACATAGGAAGTCAAGACTATCTGAGAAATTATTTTACTTTCTTCAATATACTCATTACTGCTTTCCAAATAAAAGAACTAATACTTTAAACAGCGGGCATTGGACAAAAATTGATTTGTGTGAACAGAC
>CABHPH010131649.1:0-30881 GCA_902168325.1 Peromyscus nudipes | reverse complement strand
TCTGTGTCCCAGGCTGGGGATGTAGCTCAGTGGTTGAGTGCTTGAGATTAAAGGCATGTGTCACCGTTCCTGGCCATTTCTTTCTATGCGAATTTTGAAAGGTTCCTCTGGGCCATTTTATGAAACAGAGAATGTTAGCAAGTAATGAAACCCTGCCACTATAGTATATAGAACACTGAAAAGACAGCATTAGCGCCTCATTACTGAAGCCACTCTTTAGAATGATTTCTGACGTAAACGATACAGTTTCTTCCTTCAGATTTCAACTGAAGGGCAGGAACAGAGAGGCCTGGAAAAATATGCCATGGATAAGTTACTCTAACTACAATGAAAACCTAATAGACTCTGGGGTGTTTGGGCTGTTCCCTTTCACTTCCTCTGTAGTGAAAAGAATTTTCTTGATTAATTGCTACAGATCATTAGATCAGAAAAACTACTTCACTTTAAAAACTAGTTGGAGCTGACAGTACAGCTCAGTGGTAGTCTTTGCCTAGCTAGTGCGAGGCGCTAGGTTGGCTCTCCTGCACATGAATGGACGGATGGATAGATGGACGGATGGATGAATGGATGGATGGATGATAAATATAGGAAGCTATCTGCTAATTAATCTCTGCCATTTATCAGCGCGCATTTTTTCCTTCCATTATATTCATTTGTTTAGAAAATCAAAAATAACTCCTTCCAAACAGAAGTTGACGTATTATGATGGCCCCAGGGTTAGCAGGGCACCCACCCAGGCATTTGGGAAGTGAGAAATCACACTTTCTATGACCTACCTCTTAACACAGCTCCTGGGTCTTAATCCAGAAGCGTGTGTACGTTTTGCTTTTCTTACATGACACACGCAGTAAAGGGCCTGGGTGACTTTCCTGCAGAATGACCTTATTAAACTCCAGCTGCCTGAAGAAATGAGCTTGAAGAGAGCAAAGGCTGTCCCCTGAGAGAAAGGTGACTGTAGGCTGCCAGGCAGGACTGCGGTAGCGGTAGCGGCTGTTTCTCATTCCAAAGGTCCCTCCCCTTCCCAGGCTCCCCTCCCCCAGAGCCTAATCAAAGGGTTAGCCTACAGGTTTGGAAACAGCAGCAGCTGGAGCTGAAGGCGGTTTCCCCCTTTCTCCTTGTGTTTAAATGCAGGAAGTAGAGAAGTCCCTGGCTAACTGGACACACAACTTGAAAGAACTTCAAACTATGAAGGCCAACTTGAGCCAGCACATCCTGGCGGAGGACGTGACGGTTCTGAAGGAGCAGATCGAGCTTTTGCACAGACAATGGGAGGACCTCTGCCTGAGAGTAAGTCAGTCAGCTTTGTGCAGAGCTGAGGGGAGCTGATTGAAATGTCCCAAGGCTAAAGGAAAGGATCCTGACTTCGTGGAAGCAAAGGCCCTTTGGTACTGGGACCCCTGTGCCTCCTCTGGTTCCTTTAGGAGGTAGCCACCCGTTTTAACAGATTTGACCCCTTTGTTTCAACAGAGCTCACTGTGCAACTTTGCACACTTCTACTGAGTTGTTTTGGGTTGTTTTTTGTTTTAAGATCACCTTAAGCTGGGATGTAAGCAAGGGTCACGCTTGTACTGATTCTACTTCGTGGCTTGCATAGATGAGCGCTAATCAGAGTATGCTATTAGGAGAGATCTCCTGGACCAAATACCATAACCTAGATGCCCACAGGCTGGGAGGGGTTATCCGAGAGCCAGGCTTCCCTGCAATCAGATGTTTAGTCCTAGGAGCTGGTGTTTTAAATTCTGAAGTGATTGACTGTAGTCTGAGGACCTCAGATCACTTCTACTGCATAAGGATGGAACTGTGTTTAGAGTATTACATAGTTCAAGTCTGGGGCAGGATGAGGGTGAAATTAAAGGGTTCAATTAATCTTAAAGATCCTGTTTTAAGGATACATAATTCTCAGGAAAAGTTAATTCCTTAATCTTTTGTGTGTGTGTGTGAATGAATTTGACATTTGTAAATACCTGTGTTCTAAAGACACTTTTAATTACATTTTGAAGTAAAAACACTTTATTAAAAACTTGATTTTTAGTAGTTACAATGTGCTCTAAGTGTCTGTTAAGTTGTTCTAATTCATGTTTTATGTAAAAGGAAATACTCAGAATCTTTTGAGTCTTCTAAGGGTTAAGAAAACTCGAAGAGCATCCTCCAGATGGTCCTAATTGTTACCATTGTGGACTCAATCCTGGCACAACATACCCGGAGTTTTAAAAGCTAAAATAAATGGATGCCGGAGGAATTGGGAGCAAAACGCTTGTTTTTCTAGGGATAGATTTTCGAGCCATTTAAACACATTTGGCTAGGCAGGACACAGAAGCATTTGGTACCTTGATCTCACTCTGGGAAGAGCAAAGGTTCTTTTGTACATGGTGAGAAAAATCTCAGGGGAGTGCAGCGCCTTTTTCTATAAAGTGGGTGCTAAAACTACCAAAAGAACTCTCAGCTACCCCATTTAAACTCTTAGGATTTTTAGAAACTGAGAACAGCTGTACCTTTAGGAAGGCTGCTTTGTATTATCTAGATGTAAATTTAATTGATAAATTGTAGCCCTCTAAGGAGGGAGGGAAGCCCCTTGGCTGATGTTAGCATAATAGAACGCTGGGTGTTTGGGGGTCAGCCTCCTCGCTCCAGACCAATTTTTGGTGACATTTTCATAGTTTCCAGACAAAAGCTACAGTGTGTAAGAACAAAGTAGATTAAATGAATTGCTTTTGGGTTTTATTTTTTGTTTGTTTAAATACTCAAACATTTTTGCATCTTTTAAGTTTTCTGGTCCATTTGCGTACATTACTAAAAAAATACTAATTTTTTTAATGTTATGATCTGAGTGATATTTTTCAAAATAAGTAAGCAGAACACTGGCCTTCTGGATATAGGGGTTTGATCAGTTTTGAGGGAAAAGGTTTGGGCCACAAAGTTACAAGGTAGCAATCAGTAACTGTGTTTTGTTGAAAGAACAAGGAAAAACAAAGTTGAGCGATGGTGATTCTGTATGTACCTAACCTTTCTTGTTTCTGATTATTAGTGTGGCTTGATAGTGTAAATACACAGAGGGCAAATGCCATCATTTCACCTTTTGTTAGTTTTTAATGGCAGTTACCAAGGGTGAGAAAACTTGGGTTAATGCTGAGCCCTGGGTTTTGAGAGAAAGAAACAGGTTTTAGAGACACTGACGAAAGTGAATGACTTTTGCGCTCATTTGTGTTCGTGTGTGAGCATTGGGGGCCGTGTGGGAGGCTCACTGTTTTGGAAGCCCCAAGGGATTTTCCTTCCTGGCTAGCTTCAGCCTCCAAATGCATGCCCTACCTAGGTGACTGTCCGCAAGCAGGAGATTGAAGACAGACTCAACTCATGGATCGTGTTCAATGAAAAAAATAAGGAATTGTGTGCTTGGCTGGTCCAGATGGAAAACAAAGTTCTCCAGACAGCGGATATTAGCATTGAAGAAATGATTGAAAAGTTACAGAAGGTAAGTGGGGGTGGGGTGCCCACCTGGGTGCGCTGAGGAGGGTCAAGGGCTCCTGCAGGGCTCTAAGAGCTACATTGTCACGGGTGTTTCTAGTGGCCACAGGCATGTTTCAAGAGACTATTTTTGATCTTTCCAAAGGAAGAGATAGGAAAGGTAGGACGTGTGAGCCTGTCACAGGTGGATGCGATGCTGAGGTAGGCTGCTTTCCCTCCGTTGGGAAGACTGGCCAGTGATGGTTTATCTAGTTATTGGGAAGTGGAACCCGAGTCAAAGAGGAGGCCAGCAGCAAAAAAAGAGGCCATGACCGAAGTGGTCGCTAGAGCATCATTGTATAGTCACCCAAAGCACCTCTCCATCAACCCTGGGCAAACTTTGACCTCAGGCTGACTTAAATCCATTTAGTCTCAGCTCCACATTTGTGAGGGGAAACTGTTATAGCCCAGGTGATAGAGTTCTTGCCTTGCATGCATGAAACCCTGAGTTCAGTCCTCAGCACTACAGGGATATAGAAAAAGGAAGTACATACAGGCAGGTATGGGAGCACATGCCTATACCAACACTCAGGGGGCTGAGATGGGCGGATCATGAGCTGCAGGGCCTGGGCTACACAGTGAGAGAAAGTCACTACTGCCTTTAAGACATGATAGTCACCTAGCTGGCGTACACCGTTCCTCGAAGAACTGTGTTAACAGTTAATTCTTTTCCAATGAAAACTAATTTAGTCAGCATGGTAGTCCATGCCTGCAATCCCATCACCTGGGAGGCTAAGGCCTGCAGTTCAGTGCGAGACCCTGTCTGATAAAATAAAAACAAACCCAAAAAGGACATTAAGAGAGAAGCGCGTGTGCCCTTGGCTGGAGAAGGACGGAGCTGGTGGTGGTGACTCCAGCCTTGTCCTTTGGTGCCTGTCAGGACTGCATGGAAGAAATAAGCTTGTTCAGCGAAAACAAACTGCAGCTGAAGCAGATGGGAGACCAGCTGATCAAGGCCAGCAGCAAGGCGAAGGCTGCCGAGATGGAGGACAAGCTCAGCAAGATCAACGACCGCTGGCAGCATCTTTTTGACGTCATTGGATCAAGGTAAGAAACAGCCTCAGATCATCTGTACTGACTGACTTCTAGAGATGATTGCTTCCTTCCCAGAGCTGGTTACCTGAGTCTAGTCTTCCCGTGTGGTAACCTGGCGGGTTTGTAAACGTACAGGTTTGCCATCTGGCGGGGAGATGAGTAGGAATCCTGATTTGAACAATAATTGGAAATGATATTTTAGTAAAATTTGACATGAATTGGGTGTGTGTGTGTGTGTGTGTGTGTGTGTGTGTGCGCGCGCGCGTGCGCGCATGGGGGGAATCTAAGGATTAAAATCCAGCCTCACACACATGGGAGACAAGCACTCTGGCACTCTGCCACTGAGTTACCATTTTGATTGTTGCTGCTGCTGCTGCTGTTACTGTTATTGTTGAGAGCGAGGGTCTGGCTATGTTCCCCAGGCCAGCCTCCAACCTATCTTCCCTCCTCTGCC
The DNA here is from genome assembly GCA_902168325.1 of Peromyscus nudipes. Taxonomy (NCBI): domain Eukaryota; kingdom Metazoa; phylum Chordata; class Mammalia; order Rodentia; family Cricetidae; genus Peromyscus; species Peromyscus nudipes. Next base: position 25,891 of record CABHPH010131649.1, on the reverse strand, counting down.
TCCCTGTAGCCAGGGCTTCGAGCACTCACCACCACGCCCAGCTGGATTTGTTTTAAACAAGAGTCGAAAACTTAGTTTGAGAAGTCCTAAAGGGGAGATCTCATTTAGAAACTACCACTCTCTGCTAGAATTAACATGTCCCCCCAAGAAATTATGCCTGCCTAGCCCTGCTTCGCTCTATGTGATAATAGTTGGGGGCCCTTGACTGCTCCCACAGCAGGAGCCCAGTGCACAAAGTAGGGAATCCTTTGTAACCATGCCAGGTCCTTGATGGGCACCTGGTCCACTGGGGAGTACAACTTGAACGGCATCTTGTTCTCAGATGTGACCACAAACAAGCTCTGTTCTCCAGTGCGATGGTGTCCAAAAATAGAGCTGGTAATATTTTCTCCCATCAACAACCAGTGGTGATGCCCCAAGTTTTTAGATGGCTTCTATTTTCTAGTCTTCTCTATAAGGAGCGCACCCCCCACCCCCGCCCCTACCCCACCCCTCACCACCACCACCACGCCCCCCCAAAAAAAAAAACTCCACATATTTTTCTATTGCTACCTGGTATTCAGAGACATCCTATTTTGGGACCATTTGGGCAACAGTGTCTGCCACTGGCCCGGCACATGTTTTACAGGACAGTGTGCTCAGGTGTGAACGTGCACATGATTTGGAATTCCGGGGAAGTGCCTGGAGAATGTATTAAGATTTGGAGAGTGATAAAGAATAGGACACTGTTAATGACGTGGCATCTCCTTGACCTCGCTGATCACTGGAAACCATAAGCGAACCTGATTCAGCAGAGGCGGGCGATGGCTGAGAGCTATGAGCAGAGCAGGCAGGAAGTAAGAGGGATGAATTAAGTTAATGGGAGCTGATATCTGGCAGGAGTAGAGCCAAGCATATGGAGAGACCAGATCCTATCTTCTTCTGAGAGTGGAGGGCTGGAGACAAGGAAAGAGCCCTCCCAGATGGTCCTGAGTGAAGGCTTGAAACTCCCGCAGGCCGCTGCAGGCAGCGGGAGAGACCCTGGGTATGAGCAAACAGGTCTGATGTGAAGCCGGAGAAGAGCCACCCAGGAAGGGACAAGAAGCCCCCTTGGTGCAAGTGTTAGAAATAACACTAAGGGATATTGGGGCCTTGAATGTCAGCCACAGATTTGGCCTCCTCAGTAAAGTCTGAGTCAGTCCACCGTGGTCTCCTAGTGTTGACAAAGTTCCTAAAGAGACATCCAGGGGAACTGGCTGGAGGAAGAGGCGGGGCTGGATTCAGCGTCTCTCAACTACCATTTGATAAAGAAACAGGACAGTAGTAGCTTAAGTTTTGAACCTTTGCTGGCTGTCCTGTTCACTCATTGTAGAAAGTTGAGTATGTGATTGAACTTTTCTAAGCCTCTTTCCAAATCTTCCAAATGTGTCCAATAGCACATCCGAGGCTGCTGTGCCCTGTTCAGATACATGACATGCGTTACTTCTTTGACATAGGATCAGAAAAGCAGGTAGAAGCCTGTTTGTGGGCTAGTTATCCATTGTTTTCATTGTGAAGTGGACGCAGCTCCCCATGGTCATATCTAGGTAAGAGAGGTCCTTCTTCCGTGAGGCCAGGGATTCAGTTAAATTATTCCCATGGCTGGACCGGTGAGAGGTGGCTTGCCGGGTAAAAAGCACTTCTCATGCAAGCCTGACGATGTGAGTTCAATCCCCAGAAGCCAAGTAGAGGAGGAAGAGAACTAACTCCACTAATTTGTCCTCTGCCTTCCACAGGAGTGGTGTGGCCACACGTGTGCCTGCTCTCATCTCTCTCTCTCTCTCTCTCTCTCTCTCTCACACACACACACACACACTCTAAATTAAATTTTAAATAAATAATTATTCCTAGGGCTGAGCACACTGTCCCATGTGTTTGTTGGATGAATGCGTATTCTGGTGGGTTTATTAGCTCCTTTCCACTGGGTAAATTGTGGCCTTGCTGCTATTGTCTTTGTCTTCCAAGTCAGCTTGGGTACTTGACACTAATCAAGGGTGTGATGACATCACACCTGCTCATGGGCCATTCAGGAGTGAGACCTAGCTTATGCTTCCAAAGAGGAGAGTAGCATGCATTCTTCAGTTATATCACGGTAGACGTTAGCAGGCTCTTTGCTTCTTTGCCTCGCTGGCTGCCCAGCTCTGGCCAGTTCCTTGGTGGAAAAGGAGATACAAGAGCAGCTGAAAGTTCATCAGCCTTCTTGGACACAGCAATTGGCAACAACAGCACATATCTCGACTGCCAATTGAGTTCTTAACAATATGCTTTTTGTGCATGGTGTCACTTGATCTTTTTAGTACACTTATTTATGGGGGAGGGCTAGAGATGAGTGTCACATCATGGAGGCCCAAGAACAACCTGAGGGAGTGTCCTTCCACCGTATGGATCCCAGGGATAGAGTTCAAGTCATTAGATTGGGCAAGAACCACTTTGACCTGCTGAGCCATCTCTCCAGCCCTCACTTGTTTTCAATGTAACTCTGAAAGGTTGGTACCATCAACCCATTTAACTGATTTAAAAAAAAAAAACTGAGTAGTCATAGTTTTCCTGTATCCTGCCTGTCCCACAGCCGCTCAGACAAGTAAACACACAGAAGCTTATTTTATTTTATTTTTTTATTTTATTTATTTATTTATTTTTTAACAGAAGCTTATATTACAAACTGTATGGGCTAATGGCTCAGGCTTCTCAGTAGCTAGCTCCTATAACTTAATCCATTTCTACTAGTCTATAAGTTGCTACATGGCTGTGGCTTACCAGTACTTTCACATCTTGCTTCTCCTGGTGGTGGCTGGTGTCTCTCTCTCCCTTCTCCTTTCTCCCTCCCCTATCTGTCTTGGATCTTCTCTCCTGGCTCCATCCTGCCCTGCCATAGGCCAATGCAGCTTTATTTATCAACCAATCAGAGCAACACATATTCACAGCGTACAGAAAGGTATCCCATAGCACTTCCCGTTTTCAATGTAGTTGGAAGGTTTCTCTGGTCCCACCAGGCCCTCACCGTCCCATCGGCCACTTATAAAATAATCACTCAGAAGCTTATATTAATTATAACTGATTGGCCATTAGCTCGGGCTTATTACTGACTAGCTCTTACACTTAAATTAACCCATAATTCTTATCTATGTTCAGCCACGTGGCTTGGTACCTTTTCTCAGTTCTGTCTTGTCATCTTGCTTCCTCTGTGTGTGGCTGACGACTCCTGACTCTGCCCTTCCTCTTACCAGCTCGCCCTGCCTGGCTACTGGCCAATCAGTGTTTTATTAAACCAGTGTACAAGAGCATTATCTCATAGCAACTGAGGGCTGAAGTTGAGTAACTTACCCAAACAGAGGCAGCTCACAAGGCAACCAGGATCCCAACTCAGACAGTTGTCACCTCCCATGCCACCCTAGACCCTTCTAGTTGGAAGCACATGATGACTAGACCCCTGTGAAATCACCATAAACCTGTGTTAAAGTTGAAGGCTTGGCAAAGTGTTCAGTACTCGAAGACCCACTAAAGCAGGTCTCATTCACTGGTTAAAAAGAAAAGAAAGACATGCTCCCCACCCCCCACCCCCCAAAAAATCTAGTACTTTGTTTTATTCTCAACAAATTTCAAAATAATTAGTACAACATGACAACAGGTTTCTTAAAGCTATATGACATCTGATCATTTCACACAACGAGGCTTCCCTGGAGGAGGCAAGCAGAGCCAGGCTCCTCACATCTGCTGTTTGGGCTGTTGAAACAACACTTCGAGGTCAGCCCGAGCCTTCATTTACAGAGAGGGAAACTGCTACTCAGAAGGGAAATGACGTCTGCTCAGGGCGAGACCAGGAGCCAAAGTCCCTCTGTCTCACCGCACAAAGCATCTTAAGGGCATGGCCGGCTCCTGTGGGATGCTGGCTTTCCAAGGCACTGTATTAAAATTGTTCTGAAACCTCAAACTCACGTCAGGGTCTGCCTACTAGAAGACAGTGGTTCTCAAGCTTCAGTGTGCATCATAACCCGCCTCAATGTCCGAGGTCCAGAGCTGCTCCATCCACAGGTCTGGGTGAGGCCAAGACCTTCATTCCTAACATGTGCCCAGGTGGGGTGCCAAGGTGTGGTATTCTTGATAGGAATGCTGTTTGAGAAACACATGGGCAGTGGAGTGAAATAAATCAGAAATTTGTGGAAATGTCTTGAACCTCAGTCTGCGTGCTGAGGAGCCATGCACAGGCCCTGCTTCCTGCCTCCCTAGCAGGGTATCAGTGAGGGCTGAAATCCAGCTGAGAGAGTAGCAAGACAATCAAGGGTCCATCCACACACATCTGCCTCCATGGCACCTCACAGCCCCACGTTCATGGCCTGGCTGGATGGCTGGCCAGTGAGATCTTGCAATGCACCTGTCTGCTTGTCTCCTATACACCTCCATCTCTGAGGTAGGGTTACAAGTATGTATACCACCGTGCTCAGCTTTTATATAGGTGCTGGGGCTCCAAGCACAGGTCCTCATGTTTATGTGGCACACACTTTACCAACTGCGCTGTCTCCTCAGCCCTAGGGTGGGACCATCTTTAACGACTCTTTCTAGTGGTGTGGGTGAGCGATCGGATGAGAATTTCCAGTGCCTGAAAGAGCTCCCTTGGAAGGTTTACACAGACAGTCTACTTGTGTGAGGATCATTAGTGATCATTTTCATTTTGTTTACCTACAATTTCCAAGGAAAATGTTGTTACTGTTCTCTTGAATGCCTCCTCAATGGCATCATCGTGAACGGGCTTAGTATCTTATGCTAGTGCATGAAGGAGAGACTTCAGCTCAGACAGTAGCATGTAAACAAAAGACTAGTCCCTTCCTATTGACATTGGATGGCTCTTTTGTTTTCAGAAATATCAAGTCCATGGGAAGACACTGGAAGAAATCAAACATACTTCTCACATTTCCCCCACCATTGTGAAAAGCCTATCCAGTTTATACTAATAGCAAGTAAAACGCTGTCATTTAAACTCAACAGTTATTACCCTGGCAACCGTGGACTACGATTGCTTTTCATCCCTTGTAGAAGGGGCTTAACACTTTGCATGACTCTCCTTCTATCTATATTTTCTCAAGGTCACTGTGAAAGACCAAACAATGCAGCCAGTCAGGAAGCTGGCTTCCTTTAGCCACTGCAGGTGCCTGGAAGGAGCTGAAGGTTGCTGGGCGTAGGGAAGGGCCAGCTGGGGGTTGCTGGGCCTAGGAAAGGGCCAGCTGGGGGTTGGCCTCCACATTTCCATTTTCCTTGCCATCGGCCCAACTATTCCACCTCTGGAGCACATGACTTTTGTTACATACCTTGCAGAAATGTCTTTCTGGGAGTCAAGGGCTTCCCCAAGGGGAGAGCAGCTGTCGGCAGATAGGAAGCAACTGCCCTGATGTGTGTGTGTGTCAGGAAATGAGCCTCAGTGTCCCGTACGCAAGTCACAGGAGCAGCCCCACATGTGAGAATGAGCAAAACGGGTGCCATGTGTTAGGAGAAATGTCACACCTACACACATCGTTCACTGGTAGAGGAGGCTTGCTCTCCAAGGTGGGGATATAGTCATAGCTAAGTGGTCGGTTGTAGGACCACAGGAGATCAAGTCTCAGAATAGGGGAAGAAGCAGGCCTGACCCATTTCCATGGGAGAAAGAAGGATTTCCATGTTCCTACATTTTGGAAAACCCAGGAAGGAGAAGCTGAAATCTCTTCCTCTATCTTGGGGTCCATTTGTACTGCAAGGTGGAATCCTTCTGCAACAGTCCGTGGAATAGAGTAAATGAACTCTGGCCTTCTCAGGCAGGACAGCAGATCTAAGGCAAGAGGAAAACTCCTTAGGGAAATGTCTTCTTCAGGACCCCTGAAAGGAAGGCACCCCTGCGTGGCTCGGGCTGTGGGTTCCACCACTGCTTGTAAACGTGACACAGAGAAATTATAGAGCAGAAATCTCCTTCCCCCATGTTCCCAATCTAAATGTTTCCTCCCTGGCTTTATAGCTCTTCATACATATCACGGTGCCAAGATAAGGCTGGGACTTTCTCCTCTCAGCCTTGCAATCCTGTAGCATCAGAACAAAGGCTGTGTGTGTGTGAGAGGAAAGAGCTGGAGAGAGACGTTTCCTTTATTGCAAAGGGGGAAAAACAGATTAAAAATTGCAGAGCGGAGAAAAGGTGTCTTTCTTCCAGCCGGCATCGCCCTGTGCCCATGAGCCAGCCGGTGGTGCTGCCGCCGCCTTGCGATGAGGAACCTTGGGGAGGGCCTGGTTGGAAGATGCTGAGCCAGTGAATGAAGAGGGCAGGCTGGGCAGGGGGAGGGGCCGCCTGGGCAGGAGGTGGAGGTGCAGCCGGGAACTTGGAGCGTCCACTGAAACCTAAGGAATGGTTTTTTCTCATAAACAGTAAGTGCCATTTCAGCCGACAGCCGCACCCGCGACCCAGGTGGCCACGGCTATCTCTGTGTGTCTTGCTGTTTTGGTTACAATGGAGATCACCGACGAGACCGGGGCTGCCGAGTGTGTGTGCGCGCTCAGCCATTCGGGGGATGGGTTCTCTCCCGGCTCAGCATGCTTGTGGTGTCCGCAGTCTGCCTCTGACAAGCCGGCAGAGATGCGATTATGCTGTAGAGAAAATAGAAATACCCCAGCATCAAAAAAAAAAAAAAATGCTCCACAGCAGCAGTTGGCTCTAAAAATGTATTGTACTGTCTGTGCCCTCAAATCAGGGTGTGGAGATTAATAATTTTACTATGAAGATATTTAGCTCTGTGAAAAGATAAAATTGTGCAGGCTGGGTACAGTGTGTTTAGCAACAGACAGCTGCCCATAGGTTTGAGTATTTATTTTGGTCCAGATTTAGCTGCTTTTGATCATTTCTGTTCTCCTTGCTAATTTTTGTTACGCTGTCCACATTGACTTACGCTGACCTGAGCTTTTATAACCTGTCTGCTGCTTACCCTGAGAACAGGGCTGAAAGGTATATTACTCCATGTGCATGAATATGAATTATTCCAGATAAATATGCATTTGATATTTAGAGCCTCACACATACATAGCAAGACTTCTGCTTGCTGTATGTACTAACTACCAACTCACCTTCATTTTGACCATTCTAGAAGGAGAGCTATGTTCTTCAGGGTTACATTCTGAGCCATCTCTAGTTAAAATGAAAGAAAAACTTTATTCACCTTGATCATGCCCTGTATCTCTACCCATAATTCCTGTAATAGAACTCTTCTGTTCTACAGCTACTCTTGGGCATAATTCTAATTTTGCTTGGTTTCATAGAAAAATGTCTTTTGGCGTAGATGGCTTCTCCTTTGTACCTAGCAGTATTGTTTTGATCATCAGTCCTAGAATTCAGCTGGAGAAACCCTATTTCTTTTCTCCTGGGTGTATGTCCTATGTTCAGAGGTTATACATGACAAATATTACCTGGATAAACATGGGCAAGCGCAGAGGTAGGAGCCACATACACTGCCTAGGTGGGTGATGGTTATGCACCGTCTGCTGACAGGCCGGTCTCTAGGGAGATTTCCTTGTTTCCGGATGTTAAGTGGAGCTCTCAGTGTTTTGAGAGCCATGCTAACAAATGTAGAGGTCAGCCCTGGGGATTAGCAAAGTGCACATGCTTCCTGACCCGAGGAAGGCGACAGTTGAGTTGCAGCATCCGCAGGGAGCAGAACTATATAAATTTCAACAGTGTATCTATTGGTTCTTGGAATTCATTGTCAGGTGATTGCCTGAGAAACATTATGATTTGAGTGCACGGGGATGTCAGGACTCCGGGCAGAGGTTAACCTGCAGGACAGGTTAGACTCTGCCTGGGTGAAGCGTGCGCTCTCTCTCTCTCTCTCTCTCTCTCTCTCTATATATATATATATATATATATATATATATATATATATATATATATCTTTCCTTCATTCCCTTCCTCTACTTGGCCCTTAGTGAACTTGAGTTGCTTTGAGGGCATAGTGTTTTGGTGTACTCTGGTCTTTAAAATAGGGCAGTGCCATCATTTTGACGGGAAAGACAAACTGGTGACTGTCGCTTCCTCACCCAGGAGGGATTTCTGAGTACTTTTGATACCGTGTGGTCATTTCTAAGTTGCGTCAGTTCCGTGGGATTTATGACCCATCTCCGAGTTACCATCGAATCCTCGCAATGTGCATAGGACCCAAAGCAAAAGCAAATGGTTAAATGTATATGGCAAGAAAACCATGGAAGGGAAACGTGAGCAGTATATCTGTGACTTCGTGCCTCTCCCCATGCACTAGCTACAAGCCACAAGACACAGCCGCATGTGACTCCTCTGCCACCGTGTCCTGGGTCTGAACCATGTTCCCTGACAGCATCAGAACCCATCTTCTACCCCCAATCAATGCACATCTGTATGTGCAAGGTGTGTGGCAAGCCACAGGACCTGCCAGAAGTTAGAACCCTGTCCCTGCTATTTCAATGGCCCATGTGACTGGGACTGATTATCTAACCCAAATGTGTCTCCTTCTCCTCAGCTCTCCAATGGGAATGATGATAATGCTTGTGAGCATCATTGGGAGGATTAAATGAGTTGCTAGCATGTGAGATACAGCAGGCCTGACATATGTCTGCATATGAGACAAATGTTAGCAGGTTACATAGATGTCCCATTACTGTGGCTTACTTATGAGTTACAAAGCATGTCCAATGTAGATATTTTAAAGGAACGGGTTCCACATGAGAAGGCTGGTACAGCTAAGTGTCCTTTTACCTCAAATGCTCAAGAACATACTTTGCATTTTTTTTTCCTATTTTGGAATATTTGCATATTTATAATGAGATCTCTTGGGAAGTCATTGGTATTTCTCATGCACAGCCCTAAGGTAATTCTGTATGTCTTTAGTGCACCTGTCTTGACTATAGCCGTCATATAAGATCTGATGTGGGGTTTTTCACTTGTAATGGCGTGATACAGCACTCAGAAAGTTTGGACTTTTGAAAAGCATTACCGATTATGATTTTTAGATTAGGGATGTTCCGTCTGTATTTTCTCTCCATTCTCCATTGGTCTGCCTTGAGTACTTCATTTTGAATACCACAGTCCTAGGAGAGCCAGGCAAATTGTTCCTCTCCTTCTCCGGGAGTCATAACATCCCTAACCTCTGATTGACGAAAGTAGACATGGCTATGCCTAGGCTATTGTATGTTAGCTCCCTTTGTATAGAAGATGGTCTCCCCAGGCCTCTTATTGTTAAAATAAAATAAAACAAAAGATAAAATAAAATACTGTGATTCTCATAGTGGCGTGGGATTAGGTGCTGGTTGGAAGCATAGTGAGCTGCATCCTGGGAAGAGGGGAAGAACAAGCAGGAGACAGTACTGAGCCTGAACGCTGGAACAGGAAGTTCTCGTGGCCAGGCCCCTTGTCCAGCCAGAGGTTTCTAGAGGGCAGCCCCTCATAGCTGTGCGGACAGCTTCTGGTCCTTGCACAGTCAGGGTGGTAAGGTGAGGTAAGAAGGGCACAGTGGTAAACCACGGGAATGAAGGCAGGATCTAGGTTACAGCCGTAGCCAGGCCTGGCCCGGATTCAGTTACTGGCTTTTCAATAAATCATCTCATGGATTTGAAGGAACGTTTGTCTGCTGCAGGAGTGCAGTTTGGAAAAGGTACCTCCTTGAAACTGATCATGCCATAAATCCTGGGCACTTGTCCTTGTCAGAGATTGTCCCAAATGTCCTTCATACACATCTCCTGCCTCCCAGCCAACCCAGTGAAGGAAGGTGTCACTCTTAGCCCTACTTTACAAGTGAGATTAATGAAGCCAGAACTCAAACCTAAGCCCTTACAGACTGCATTGCCTGCCTTCAAGCCTCCCTGTCTCATGGAGCTGCTGAGAATAATAGCTGCGGAACATTTATTATATCCCAGTGGCTATCTGTCGCCTTGGTCCCACATCACCTGCAAGACGCTTAATTTTCTAGATAATAAGGACGCTTGGAGTCTGAGTCAAGAATCTTGCAGGGGTGTAGAGCTTGTATGTAGATAGATGGTAGATGGCGGTTGGACGGGACTTTAACAAACCTGGTCTGTTTGACTGCAGCACTCTGGCCTTATCCTTATTGCCGAGGTTTGACAGACCTCAGAGGCTTGAAGTAGAGGGGGCTGGGGTGACAGAATTCTCCTAAAATCATACAAGTCACTGCTAACAGAGCTAGACCTGGAAGGCAGTCCTCGGGGTTGTCTTGGTTGATGGTGAGATAGAAACACACTGACTCTTTGGTTCACTTAAACTATGGCCTGGAGGTATGGGGAATATAGTTCAGTTGGTAGAATGCTTACCCAGCATGCACTAGGCCCGGCACTAGATAAACCAGCATGGTCATGTATGGATATAATCTCAACACTACATAGGCGAAGGCGGAACATTTAGAAGTTCAAGATCTTCCTTGGCAACACAGAAAGACTCGAGGCCAGCCTGAGCTACAAAAGACCTATATGAAAATAAAACCACCTACGGGGAAATGACTGTGCATGTTTTCATTGAACAAGTAATTTGTTCCTTCCACAGCCACTAGGAGGTACGGCCTCTCCCTCCTGAAGAGTGGAGAGTGTCTCTCACAGTGGCTTGCCCTGGTGCTCCAGGAGCATGGGGGCAGGGTTGGGTGGGCAGGTGTGGAAGAAGCATTCCCCAAGAAAAGAGGAGCAGCTTTTGGTAAGAGGCCAAGAGGCCATTCACATTGCTTGAGGTGTTAAACCGATTATGAGATTAAACTGGTTTGTCAAGGTAGAGAGCGGAGTGCTGAACGGTCCCGAGCATGAATCAGGACTTACCTCCAGAAATGGAACCAAAGGTGGGTAGGAGGGCATGGAGGCCAGAAGGAAGTTGTGCGGTTAAGAGCTGGTGGTGGTGCAGCAGGCAGTGTGCTTCCTGTGAGTTGAGGTCAGCATCTCAGTTTCTCTTTCCATTGCTGTCAGCCGGGGATGCAGCTCTGACGGCATCTTCCGACCTGAGGACGGGTAAGTAGGGACTTTGAACCATAAACCATTACTTCACATCTCTGGGGTTAATCCAAATCCCCCAGATCAACAGTTGCAAGCGCTCTCTCATTCCACTTTAGGGCTTACAGGAAAGCAGCTGGTTAAAGCCTTTCATTTCGGTCTCGGTGTGAAGAAGGATGGCTAGCCAGGCAAGGTGGCACGCACCTATAATCCCAGCATTCAGGAGGGCAGAGGCAGGAGGATCTGTGAGTTTCAGGCCAGTGTGAGCTACTCAGTGAGACCCTGCCTCGGACCAACAAAGATGGTTTTTGCCTCAGTAGCTCTTTGCCTCGTGTGAACTCGAAGCTCCAGTGTGCAAGCTACATGTGTATCCATGCTTGAGTGGCTTCTCTCTTTCTGACTCTGAGATGCCCCATAACAAGCCCACGAGGCAGACTCTCTGGAGCACCAACCCTCACATTGAAGTGGTAGGGTTGCCGTGTGTTCCGTCTTTGTCCAGGGAGAGCCACTGACTGCTCTTCCCTGGGTAGCCCGATGACAGAAGCTGGAGCAAAGTATTCAGGATAGGTATTTGGGAGAGAGGAAAATGACATCCTCCCTCCAATCTGTGGAGCCCCAGAAAATGGTCGGGGTATCAGGAGGAGTCCGTGTGGGTTTGACAGGACTTTTGGCTAGACGGAGTCCCTGTGAAAAATCAGACAGTGTTGCAGCGTCGCCTACCCTGTGAACGGGCATACCTGAGGACGTGGGAGTTGTTTCTGCTATGAGATCAAAGCAGTACAGATGCCCTGCTGCTCACCAGCATCCGTCCTGGCCCATGCTCCCCAGTGCTGTTAACTGGTTCTCTCTCCCCTTGCATTTAGGGTGAAGAAGCTGAAGGAGACGTTTGCTTTCATTCAGCAGTTAGACAAAAACATGAGCAACCTCCGCACCTGGTTGGCACGAATCGAGTCTGAACTCTCCAAGCCGGTTGTTTATGATGTCTGTGATGACCAGGAGATCCAGAAGAGGCTTGCTGAGCAGCAGGTGAGGGACGGGAAGGAGTGCCAGGAGGAAAGGTGGCAGCACGGGAGGCCATGGCGGGCCTGCCCTCGGCTGTCTTCCACTCTGTGTGTGAGGCTGTGTGTGAGGCATCGGTCCCTGAATGCCTCCTTCCCCTGCACATGGCTCTTTGTGAAATAGAGCAAACAGTGCTGAAGATGCACACCTTAATTATGATGCTCGATGAGGTTTTTATTTTCGTCTTTCTTGTGTTTTACATAATTTGAAATGCGATGAATTGGGGGTACAGTTCCTTTTTGGACTGAGATACAGTGTCTTGCTACATAACCCAGACTGACTTCAAACTCTCAGCCTTCTGCCTTATCATACCAACATCCGCTTCATAGACCCGTGAAGAGAGAATCTCGATTGAGGAATTGCCTCTACTGAGTAGTCTCTAGGGCCCCCACCCCCCACCCCACGATCTAAGTATGTGGCCCTCGCTGGCCTGGAACTTACTATGGAGATCAAGATAGCCTTAAACTCAGAGCTCCATCTGCCTCTGCCTCCTCAGTATTGGGATTGGGGGTGCACATCATCACACCTAGCCCCGAGACATTTTCTTGATTGCTAATGGATGTAGGAGGGCCCCGCCTACTGTGGGCAGTACCATCCTTAAACAAATGGGCTTGCGCTCTATAAGAAAGGTAGCCAAGCAAGCTAGGGGAGGGAGATGGTAAGCAGCACTCCTCCATGGTCTCTGCTTCAGTTCCTGCCTTGAGTTCCTGCTTTGGCTTCTGTCAATCATGAACTATACCCTGTATGCCAGATAATAGCCTTTTTCTCCCAGGTTGTTTTTCGTCAGTGTTTTATCCCAGCAACAGAGAAACAAACAAGGCTACCTAGCAACTACTATAAGTAGAGCCATGGTGTCTTAGTTAGCATTTTTTATTGCTGTGAAGAGACACCATGATCACAGCAACTCCTATAAAGAAAACATTTCATTGCAGTGGCTCGCTTACAGTTTCAGAGGTTCAGTGCATTATCATCATGATGGGGAGCATGGCAGCGTGCAGGCAGACCTGGTGCTGGCTATATATTGACCAGAAGGCAACGGGTAGTCAACTGACTGTCACACTAGTGAAGCTTGAGAAAAGAGACCGCAAAGCCCGCCCCCACAGTTACACACTTTCTCCAACAAGAACACACGCACTCTGTTGCTGGAGAGCTTCTCTCCAGCTCCCAAGTCCCGCCAGTCTCCAGCTCCCAGGCTGAACCCATTCATAAAATAAACACACAGACGCTTACATTATTTAAACTGCTTGGCCATTAGCTCAGGCCTATCATTGTCTAGCTTTGATTCTTATATTTAGCCCATTTCTATTAATCTCTACTTTGCCACGTGGCTTGTGGCTTACCGGCACTTTACATCTTTCTTCTCCTCTCCATGGCTCCAGCCAGTCTCCCCTTTCACCTTCCTGTTTCCTCTCTTCTCTTCTCTGTTATTCCCGCCTATACTTCCTGTCTGGCTACCGGCCAATCAGTGCTTTATTGATACAGAGTGATATCCACAGCAGCACTCCAACAAGGCCACACCGAATAGTGCCACTCCCTTTGGGGGCTGTTTTCTTTCAAACCACCACACCTGGACACAGTTCACAGACACCCTCTCTAACCCCTCTCTCCTGGGGTTCAACCAGTGCCTTCCGTATACTAGGCACGTGCTCAATCAAGACCAGAAGGGAGCACCCCAGTTTTGTGTATGTGTGACAATAGCTCGTGTTACCCAGGCTGGCCTCAAACTAGCTATATAGCTGAGGGTAACCTCGAGCTCCTGGTCCGTTTACTATGTGCCGAGATTTGTAAGTGTGTGCCACCATCCCTTTCTCCGAAGATGCCCTTTAATGATAAATTATCTTGAGTCAGACCTATCTTTTATTGTTTTAAAATTTGTTGTTGTCATTTTGTTTTTCAAGACAGTGTTTCTCTGTGTAGCCCTGGCTGTCCTGGACCTCACTCTGTAGACCAGGCTGGCCTCAAACTTGGAGATCTGCCTGCTTCTGTCTCCCAAATGCTGGGCTTAAAGGCATGTGCTGCTACTACCACCCAGCCTTTTATTGGTTTAAAGGTGACTTTTTTACCACCGTAAATAGAATAAATATTTGTCCTTTCACTAACTTGTCCATTTTTAAGTGGGTATTACATTGGCCTCACCCAGATAATCAGGGGGATGTTGATATTATATGGTCACATGATTTACTAATTTAATTCTCCTTTACCATGTGTCTTAATCACTGCTCTATTACTGTGAAGAGACACTATGACCAAGGCAACTTTTTTTTTTTGAGACAGGGTCTCTCTGTGTAGCTCTGGATCTCTGTGTAGTCCTGGAACTCACTCTGTAGACCAGGCTGCCAAGGCAACTCTTATAAAACAAAGCATTTAATTGGGGTCTTGCTCACAGATTGAGTCCATTATCATCATGGCAGCAGAAAAGTGTAGTGTTGGAGAGGTAGCTGAGAGTTACATCCAGAGAGAGAGAGAGACAGAGAGACAGAGACAGAGGCAGAGAGAGAGAGACAGAGACAGAGAGAGACAGAGACAGAGAATATGTGGGTCTGGGCATGGGCGTTGAAACCTTTTTGAAACCCCAGTGACACACTTCCTCTAATGAAGAGATAGTTCCTAATCCTTCTAATCCTTTCAAATGGTGTCACTCCCTGGTGACTATTGGGGCCGTTCACATCCAAACCACCATGCTGTGTAGCCTAATGCAGTTCCAGGTTCTGGGATTAGGATTCGGACATTCTTGAGGGCAGAAGAGGTCTCATCCCACCTGCTGCAGATGCACTGAGACGATTGTTAGTGATTGCAATGAAAAGAACATTGCTGTGTGTCTGTTACTCTAAGTCCAGAAACACTGGAGATAGAATACTACTCCAAAGAAGGATGGATAGGCCATTTCTTGAAATTTGGCTTATGTCTTCATCCAAAATAAGTACCATAAATTGTTTGGCTGCCTCTAGAAATAAGACCTAAAAAGTTGAAATCACTTAATGCTGCCTTCTCAAAAGTCCTTAGCTCCTGAAGTTGTTACGACCCCTGCTACTCCTCAGTTCTCTTAGTAATGACCTTGGGGAGCTGGCAGAGGAAAGAAGGTTTAGGGCCAGTGGCTCTCAACCTGTGGGTCTTGACTCATTTGGGAGTCACATATCAGATATCCTGCATATCAGATATTTACATTACAATTCATAACAGTCGCAAAATTACAGTTATGAAGTAACAACAAAATAATGTTATGGTTGGGGGTCACCACAACATGAGGAACTGTATTAAAGGGTCGCAGCATTGGGAAGGCTGAGAACCACTGGGTTAGGCCCTCTGAATCTTTTCATGTACTCCTCTCAAGTACATGAGATGCTAAGGTTATATAGTACTTCAAAATGAAAACACAGTGGAGACTTTGGAGCTCTTCAGTCATGAACCGCTTGGATCGAGTCCCCAGCATTTCCCTCCTGGTTTGTTTTGTTTTGTTGGCTTCTTGGTTCCATGTGAGGAGTCCCTTGATGGCTTAGGGGATAGTTAGGTACCTTTCATTCTTTGATTACCAGTAGCCTCTTTCCCTCTGCGTCATTCCAAACTCCCAAATCATCACCATCACTAGCTCAACTTGCTGCCTGGCTGTGTGTCCCTGGAGCCTCTCCTTGGAGATATCCTACAACTACCAGCAGGATCCTGCCTGGGATTTCTCATTTCCTGGCTGTCTTTATCCCGGTTCTTTCTGCCTACCTCCTCCTCTCCAGTTCTTTGATCTCTTCTTGATGCCTGCTTCTTCTTCCGTAGCTCTTTCCCAATTACCTCAGAACTCATTTCTTCCCACCACTTGTCCTACATAGTCTGTTCTCTAGCCGTTTTATTCGGCACAAGCTGGATTGATAGTGTAAGAGAGGGGCTGGAGAGATGGCTCAGCACTCACTGGCTGATCTTCCACAGGACCCAGATCCCATTCCCAGCACCCACATGGCAGCTTGTGACTATCTGTAACTCCAGCTGGGGGGATCCAACTCCCACTTCTGCCTACTATAGGCATCAGGCAAACACAAGGTACACATACATGGGACGTGTAGGCAAACCACCCATAGACATAAAATTTTTAAATTAGATATTAAAATTAATGATAATGTGAGATCATTGAAATGACTCTTAAAGTACATGGCATTTATGTTTACCTCTGGGCTAGAATTTCTCTTCACCTTTCCAAACTATCCTAGCCAACTAGAACCAGGTGACATCCTGGGCATTTTTCCGATTAGCAGTATCCCTATGTTCATTCAGTACCGCTCTCCAGAGTGCTGATTTATTACTTTCGCTGCTAAAAAGAACATGCATCGCCGGGCGGTGGTGGCGCATGCCAGCACTCGGGAGGCAGAGCCAGGCTGATCTCTGTGAGTTCGAGGCCAGCCTGAGCTACAGAGTGAGTTCCAGGAAAGGCACACAGATACATAAAGAAACCCTGTCTTGAAAAACCAAAAAAAAAAAAAAATGCATCAATGCCAGAAAGTTTCTGAAAAACCAGAGACCATCTTGTAAGCCAGTAAGAACTCTTGAAGCTGGAGTTGTACTTAAATGCAATCACTGTAGAGCCTGCCTTGGTAGTGACCCTGCAGCGGCTCCTGCCGCAGTAATACTTCAGGCCGAACCCTGACTACAGAACTGAAGAAGTCCACGGCACATCTCACCTCACAAGACCCTGCAGGAGCGCATTTCTGCATATAAATGTATAGTGTCTTCACACCGAGTCGGAGCTCAGTACCGCCTGGTTGAGAACTGAGATGCAAGCGCGCTGGCATCTGCTCTCATTGCTACCTGAACACAGGATGCCCAGGCTTATGTTTATCAGAAGGGATGTAAGAAAATACTCGGCCCATCCAGTAGTCATACAGCGGTAATATCCAAATGACCCGGAATGACCTTCAGCTGTCTTTCCGTGGGTGGCGGCCACTGTTAATGAAGTAACACTCCCGCGACCTGACTTACAGCCTGAGTGTAATTAACAGTGGCTCGTGTAAAATACGCATTCCAGAAACAGTAATGAAACAATTAAAATAGAGTCAAACCTTGTCTTTGCTCCTTCGTGGTGGCATTCAGATAGCAGGATTGGTGGGGCCACCTCACACCCCGTGTCACAGAATCTAGAAGACAGGGAAGACTTCTCGATTGATTCCCAACACCCAGCCCACCCGCACCCACAATACCTAGAGTGGGGTGGATTCTCTTGGTCTCTTGATGATGGAAAAGCCATGTTTATTTTTAAGGAAATTTCCCAGGCTGGGCATGTTGACGTATGCCTGTCAACATAGCACCTGAACAGGGTGGGGGTGGGGTAGAGATAGAAGGGTCAGAAGTTCAAGGCAGTCCTGGGCTATATTTTAAAAAGCGGAAGAAGGCAGAAACTGATGACCCACCTTTTTCCTATGGCCATGAACTGTCTCTTTATATGTATTCTTTTTATCTAATCAAGGAAGTACCATGGCTATTGGTATCACAGGCCAAGACTACAGAGGCCTTTCTCCCTCCCCAAGCCACAGCCTCAGCTGTACCACATAGGTTAGAAGCCTCAACATTCTCCCTGGGGTCCATGAAGTCCTCATTCAGATGGGCTCAGGAGGAGGCCCTCCAGTCCCGTGCCTGCAGCTGCTGAGGGTGGGGGGGTGTAGGGTCAGCATAAAAGTCTTTAGAGATCTGAGAGTTGTGTGACTCATCAAAGGTCAAAGGTCAAAAGTCTGTTGCTTTGGTGTGAGTTCCTGCTAACCAGACTGTTTTCCAAAGAACACCTTCCCCAAATCGAGTCTTTACTAGGGGCACCTGGAATTGGGTGGTTTGGATTAAGCCCCATGTATACCCAATGCTGCCAGGCAGTAGCATCTCAGAGCCAGCAGTACCATCTGTCAGTGTGTGGTGGGCACCCCCCCCACCCTGCCCAGTACAATACATTAGTGCTGACAGTTGCCAAGATGTAGGTTGGTCAAGTGTCCATAGCACGGGGGCACAGGCAGACAACAGGCTCAGTCTATGTGAATCCCCAGACACCTGTGAGCCCCTAGCTAGCGAGTGGGGAGGGAAGGATGGGCAGGAATCCTGTGATGCCAATCCCCGCCCCCCTCCACTACCAGCATCTCAAGTGCTTTTATCTTGTAATTGCAGGATCTGCAGAGAGATATCGAACAACACAGCGCAGGGGTAGAGTCTGTGTTCAACATCTGTGATGTCCTATTGCATGACTCCGACGCCTGTGCCAACGAAACGGAGTGTGACTCGATCCAGCAGACCACCAGGAGCCTGGACAGGCGCTGGAGGAACATTTGTGCCATGTCGATGGAGCGGCGCATGAAGTAAGCTGCCACTTGGGCTTGAACGTTGTAACCATGGCCAGCCTTTCATCCCACAGCCGCAGGAACTATGCTCTGTTCAAGCCACTTAGAAATACACCAAAGAAATAGCCCAGTGGGTAGAGTATTTGCCTAGCATGGATGAGGCCTTGAGTTCAATCCCTAACACAGCATAAACCAGGAATGGTGGTGCATGCCTATCATCCCAGCCCTTAGGAGGTGGAGGCAGAAGTATGGAGAGTTCAGGGCCAACCTGGACTACAAGAGACCCTGTCTTTAAAAAAAAGAAAGAAAAGAAAAAGAAAAAAAAAACAAGAATTAGCAGCAAAGGCCTAGTAGGGTGAGCAAGGAAATCACTGAAAAAAAAAACCTAATCAGGAGGACTGCCTTTCTCCAGCCACAGAGCGGGGCAGGCAGCCCCAACTCTTGCCTGTGCGGTGGAATTAGGATTTCTGAGGTGCCTGGGTCCCTCAGGAGAATTGAGTTTAGACCAAGAGCAAACATCCTTAACTCTTTCCTGGAAAGGGGTGGTGGGGTGTCTCCCTAAAAAGTCCAAGTAAAAGATTGAGAACGGGCCCCACCGAGGGACCCTCAACTCCAGAACAGGTAGACTGTGCCGAGTGGACGCAGACAGTTGTGCTATAGCTAACCTCCCGTCCTCCTCTCCTCCTGTCAGAATCGAGGAGACCTGGCGGCTGTGGCAGAAGTTTTTAGATGACTATTCCCGCTTCGAGGACTGGCTCAAGTCGGCCGAGAGGACAGCGGCCTGCCCAAATTCCTCCGAGGTGTTGTATACAAATGCCAAAGAGGAGCTGAAGAGGTTTGAGGTGAGCCTCTCCCCATCCCATTCTCCCACGAGGAGCCAAGCCACTGCATGACTTTGGGTGACCAGATGCTCCCAACACGGCAAAGCGGGGGTGGGGGAGGGGGGTGTGGGGGGGGTGGTCCCGGCCCTTTGCCCAGTCTGGCATTGACCTCCACTTGGTGCCACAGGCCTTTCAGCGGCAGATTCACGAAAGGCTGACGCAGCTGGAGCTCATCAACAAACAGTACCGGCGGCTGGCTCGGGAGAACCGCACGGACACGGCCAGCAAACTGAAGCAGATGGTGCACGAGGGCAACCAGCGTTGGGACAACCTGCAGAAGCGGGTCACGGCCATTCTCCGGAGACTCAGGGTAACCCGCCTGTGGCCCCCGGAGTGCTGGTGGTAGCTACGCAGGGAGAAGTGATAGGTGATGCGCCGTGGCAGGCCGGCAGCCCGGCAGCCGGTAGATTCCACGGAAATCCTAAGTCATCTTAACGGCCTTCCCACACAAAGGAGTCTGTGGCTGCCGGTGTTCGGTTTTTTTTAAAGGGGGATGTGCATAGGGCTTCTCAGGTGGAGCCTGCTTATGGCGATCTGTGTTTCCAAAACACATCTCTGTTTATAAGGACTGTAACCCGATGGTTATATGAGTCTGGGGCACTGTTTCCAGGGTCAGCGAAAGCACACACACACACCTCTGCAAGAGCCTGTTTTACTTGTCAGCCCTGAATCAGTATATGGATAAAACGCAGAGTGTATGTGCCCCCTCTGTTGTGTGGTACATTGGGACCGTGACTGACTGAGGGTTAGAGCACACTGATTAACCTCTAGGAAGATGAGAGCCTAGGCTTTTTTTTTTTTTTTTCTAACCCTCTAAGAAGGTCATTGGCTGACTAATAATCCAGGCAATTCCTTTGCATTCATCTATTTCCTGCTGGTTTGGGCTGTTATTAGTCTAAACCGTTACTTGGCCCTAAATTTCACATTTGTCTGGAAGTGGCCACCTGTCTTTTACAATGTGGTGACCTGGGAGGTCTCTGTCCTTGGAGAGAATGAATCTCTTTTACATGTTCAGAATTACAGAAGAGTACATGGGCATTCAGACCTAAGCTCCTTTTCTTTCTTTCTTTTCTTTTTGGGTTAAAAGACGGAGCCTCACCATGTAGTCCAGACTGGCCTAGAACTCATAATCCTCCTGCCTCAGCCTCCTGGCTGCTAGGATTACAACCCTGTGCCACCATTCCCGGCTGGATGAGCATCTTCCTGCTGCTCACATGTCTTTCATGGGAAAGCCACTGACAACAATAAGAAAAGCCCCCAGGCAAACACACACACACACACACACACACACACACACACACACACACACAACCAAGGATCCCTCCGTGGATTGAGGAGATTCACTGATTTAGACTAGAAAACCCAGATTTTCAAATTCCTGAAAGGACCTAAGAGAATATGTTGCATATTACCAAGCCCTCTTACATTCCCTGAGGTGGAAGCCAAGGCCCAGAGTGTGTGTGTTTTGTGGGGGGAGGGGGGGGGAATGCCACACAGCCAAGACAAGACCCCAGGCTCTAGATGCAGTATGCTAAGGCTTCTGGGACACCCCAGAGATGGGGTGCTGTCTGAGAGCACTGAGTACCCTTTCCTTTGAGCCAAATATGACCGTGCTGGGCACACATGGTTTTTCTTCCTTCTTTCACAGTACTTCACCAACCAAAGAGAAGAATTTGAGGGCACCAGGGAGAGCATTCTGGTATGGCTCACAGAGATGGACCTGCAGCTGACCAACGTGGAACACTTCTCAGAGAGTGACGCTGAGGACAAGATGCGCCAGCTGAACGTAAGTGCTGCTTCCTCAGCGTCCCGTCAAAAAGGCACCCCTGCAGAAGAGCGCTGGCCAAGTGCAAATTTGAGCTGGTACTCAGAATGTTCCAGAATTCTCTAGGCAACAGGCCACATTCCACCTGTGTATTTATATTGCTTATAGGCAGGGACACTGGGCCCTTTAGTCAAGGGCACATTTTTTTGTTTGTTTGTTTGTGTTTGTTTTTGTTTTTCGAGACAGGGTTTTTCTGTGTAGTTTTGGTGCTTGTTCTGGATCTCGCTCTGTAGACCAGGCTGGCCTCGAACTCACAGAGATCTGCCTGGCTCTGCCTCCCGAGTGCTGGGATTAAAGGCATGCACCACCACCGCCCGGCTTTTCAAGGGCTCATTCTGAGGAGAGCATTCACTTCCTAAGTTAACATTTCTCCAGTACTTGAGTCCATGCAGAAAAGCTAGGTGTTACTTGTGGGGCCAAGGACAGACACCATCTGCTGTTTACAGTCAGTTTGGAAGTTTTATTTTGTTTTTGTTTGTTTGTTTTGAGACAGGATCTTGCAATGTAGCCCAGGGCAGCCTTGAACTCAAGGCAGTCATCCTTCTTCAGCACCCCCAGTGGTGAGATTACAGGCATGTGCCACTGTGTTCAGCCTCAGACTAGTTTTCCCTCACCATCATTCTCTCCTTGGTTAGAAAACATTACCAAATGAAAACTCATTGCCCTTTGATACACTAATTATTGTTATCACTGTGCCCACCAAGGCACATGCCCATTAGTTGTTTATGTGGGGAAATATTCTGTTCCCACCAAGTGTCAAGAAGACGAATTCTCTCCCCTGTACCCATAATGATGAATATCCATCTGGGTCAAATTTAGAATTTTTTTTTAACTGAAAAACATATAGAATAGTTTTGAATTGTTAGATTGTCACTATCCATTCCTTAAAAGCAGATGCTGTGGCATCAGGTACAAACCAGAACAGGAAAAAGGGACAAAACCGTAATGACATCATAATTCCGTCACATGAGATAGACACGGGACACACAAGGAAAGTCTCTTGAAAGCCCCATCCCGTGTTCCACACAGGGCTTCCAGCAGGAAATCACGCTGAACACCAACAAGATCGACCAGCTCATCGTGTTCGGGGAGCAGCTCATTCAGAAGAGCGAGCCCCTGGATGCCGTGCTGATCGAAGACGAGCTGGAGGAGCTGCACCGCTACTGTCAGGAGGTGTTCGGCAGAGTGTCCCGTTTCCATCGGCGACTGACCTCCCACGCCCCGGTAAGGGCGACCCACGCCCCGGTAAGGGCGACCCACGCCCCGGTAAGGGCGACCCACCGGCCAGGCTGCTCAGTGAGCACATTCTACTGGATGTGTGAAGAGTCAGGAAGGTTGCCTTGGACACGATTTACTTCTTATGGCTAAAAGGAAGGGCCTCGTTCAATCGTGGTCCACTGGGGTGGAAGCAGCTCCTTTCTTCCCTGGAGCGTTCCCCATCCAAGCATGGTGGATTTGGTAATGTGCTCATTTTATGCCGAATTGTGTTGCCCCCACTTCTCCATCTTCATATGAGTCTAATAGCTGTGAAGGTACTGTTTTAAGGGTTTGGCTTTGTTTGTTTGTTTTTAGATTTTTTTTTTTTTTTTTTTTACTTAACGCGCATATTTGTGTGCGTTTGTGCACACGAGTGCAGGTGCCCCTGTGTTGTGTGACAAAACTTTTCCTGGGGAGATACAGCACACTCACCTACTCACCCCACATAGGAAGCCCACAATCCAGATACTACCAAAGCCCAACCTGGTGAACCGATGACTTTTATTGGGGTTGCTTACAGGAATATGGGTGAGGGGTTCCTTGCAGGAGCAGAGATGACTCAAAAACAGTGGCATCACCACCAAAACCCAGCATGAGTGACAGCTTGCAAAAGCTGGGGACCTGGAGCACACTGCACAGTCTGCAGGCAACCCAGCAGGTTGCAGAGTGCCCTTTCCAAATGACTCGGTTGGTCTAAACCTCTTCCAGCCAACTCAACTGGTTCTTGCTTTTTCCAGGCAGCTGCTCTGGTCTCGAGAATCTTCTTTGCAACTTGGCTTCTCTGGGTCTTCTTGGCAGCTCAGTTTCCTTCCATCTGAGGGGGACACCCAGCTTTTATTGCTTCTCTGGCAGAGAGGGGCCTAGTGAATCTGATCAGTTTCAGGGACTTCCTGAAGCTATTTTGAGTTGTGTACTTCCTGTTTAAAGAGTTTCCCTGCAGGATGGAATACTTCAGTCTCTGTAGGAAACCATTAGAGAACACCCTAGAGACCAGAATAAGGTGTCAGATCCCTTGGTGCTGGAATTACAGGCAGTTGTGAGCTGCCTGACTGGCTGCTAGGAATTGAACTCAGGTCCCCTACAAGAGAAGTTAAGTATTGTTAACCACTGAGCTATCTCTCCAGCCCTCGGGGTGATTTTTTTTTAGTTCTGTATTTCTCTTTTCTTTCTCTAGTGTAGACCAGTTTGAACTGTTGAGTTTTGGACTGTGTGGCTCATGAAGAGCAAATACTAAGAGTACATTTCTTTACAGAGCTGTGTCATAGCGGCCTCTGAGCCCTCAGCTGGAAAAGTGGATCGAGTCTCAGTAATGCTTCTGAAGTGTATGCTCTGGTGTCACAGGTTGTAGGGCAGTGTGACATCATACCTCTGAAGGTGAAACAACGCCTCACACCTACCTTGTCATAGGTAGCGGTAGCCATGCTTTACAGAGCTCTTTTTAGTGATAGTACTCTAGAATGTTCTCTTTCAAGATGATGATTAAGAAACTAACTTTAAAAAACAGTGCCAAGTATAACAGCAACAGGAGCAAAAATGACATGGGGAGTCTTTTTTTTTCCACTCTTATTGATTTCGCTACAGTTACTTAGCAGTGAGAAGGTTGGAGCATGGGAGTTCATGGTCCTCTCCCCTGCTCTCATAATCCTCAGAACAGGGCTTTTCTGATCAGTGCCAGCATAGCATCCCCTAGAAGTCACTAGAAACTGTCCAGTTTGGATTATGTACATTAGCTGCTTGGGATATAATTTGCCTCTTCCTCTCTCGTCCAGAAGCTTCCAATGCCTTTGCCTCTCTGGTGCTCTGTTCTCACCTTTAAAGGGTCAGATGTCAGCTTTCCAAAGCCACCTTGATGTTTCCCCGAACTCAAGGCGGTTCGGGAAGTTTACGTGGAGTTACGGCCCTTGTTCAACGTTTCCATCTTGCTGGTCCAGAACTCTTGACCACCATGAGTGGTAGATGGTCTCTTTTGTATGTACTCCAACCGGCAAACTTCAAATGTAGTTGGTTTTCTATCCGTGTAGCCTCTGAGAGTCTCCATGAAGTCCTCGTCTTTAAATGTTTTTGCTTACAGTTTTCTCTACAGAGCACTATAATATAAGCTGAATAGAGACACTACATTATGAAATTGAAAAATTAAATAAGGACAAATGGGGGCTGGAGAGGTGACAGTTGATAAGGTGCTTGCTGTATTGTGCATGAGGACCTGAGTTTGACCCTGGCACCACATTAAAAAGCTTGGCGCAGCATTAGGCACCTGTCAGCCTGTGCTGGAGGAGACAAAGGTGGGGGAGGATCCTGGAGCTTTCCGGCCAGCTAGTCTTGTGGAATTAGCCAGCTCCAAGTTCAATTGCAGAAATGGAGTGCAACTGAGGAAGACACCCGCATTAGTTAACTTGTCTTGTCGCAGCCACAAAAATGCCTGATGAAACCAACTTCAGGAAGAAAGGTTCCTTTTAGCTCACAAAGGGTAGAGTTCACCGTGGCAGAGAAGTCATGTGGCAGGAACTCGAGGCCGCTGGTCACATTGCACCCAGTCAGGAAGCAGGAAGTGATGGATGCTGGCACTCAGCTCACTTTTTCTTTTTATTCAGTCTAGGACCCCAGCTGACACATTTAGGGTAGGTCTTCCCACCTCAATTCCCCTAATCCACAAAGTCCCTCACAGGCACGCCCAGAGATGTGTTTCCATGGTGGTGCTAAATTTTATCAAGTTGACATTCAGGATTAACTGTCAGAACACCCGGTATCAACCTTCATACACACATATACACATAGATGTACACACATATATGTGCACCTGCACACGGACACACACACGCGCACACACACAGAACAAACTAGAGCATGTGGTTCTTGAAGATAAGTGTTTCTATCAGCCATGATGACCCTTTGGCCATTGCTCCCTTCTCTTCTAGATAAACTTATTTAGGTTAGATGCTCAGCTTTATTATTATTATTAATATTATTAATGTATTTTATTTTCTGCTAAAAAAAAAAAGCTAGGTTTCTTTAAAAATTTAGATTCCAGGCTCCACTGTGGATCGTTCAAAGTTGAGTAACCATACATAAGATGTGAAATCTAATTAAAAATGGTGTGTGTGTGTGCGCACACGCATGTACACATTTGTGTGTGAGGGGTTGTACCAGTGTGGAGGTCAGAAGACAACTGCAATTATGATCCTCATCTTCCGTAGACAGACTTTTCTTTTGGGGCCTCCAGCTTACAAAAAAATGACACAGAGACTTCTTATTGATTATGAAAGCTTGGCCTTAGCTTAGGCTTGTTTCTAACTGGCTCTTATAACCTAAATTAACTCATTTTTTAATAAGTCTGGCTGGTGACCCCACCTTTCTTTTTCTCCTGAAACTCCTCTGTCCCCGGAAGTCCCGCCTAATCTCTTCCTGCCTACCTATTGGCCACTCAGCTCTTCATTAAACCAATCACAGTGACACATCTTCACACAGCGTGAAGGAATATTCCACAATATTCCAACTAGTTCACTGCTGCGTACACCAGACGGCGCTGTGTATGTCAAACTGGTAAATGAATACCGGGGAATTCCGCCTCCAGAAGGAGCGCTGGGATTTGAGTC
>CABHPH010131647.1:0-23331 GCA_902168325.1 Peromyscus nudipes | reverse complement strand
AGGAAAAAAAAAATATTTACACCATTTGTGTTTTGCCTATGTAATATTTTCTCTTAGATCTTTTAGGATAACAATGATAGTTCTTTAGACATCAGACTTTTAAAGGTAGTAATTGTAATATTTACATGAAAATAGTTTACAGAGAGCTCCTGCACAGCTTTCACTAAGATTTACTCAGCAGGAACAGCTCACATGGTCCCGTACCTTCATCAAACCTAAGAAGCTAACATTGGATGTGAGGGTGTACTCACTGGCAGGACACTTGCCCAGCATTTGGGGGCCCTAGGTTGTTCAGTCCCAACACACACACACACACACACACACACACACACACACACACACACACACACACACACGAAACAGAAGAACTTACCATTCCTAGAGTATTGTTTGTTGCAGACATTTTCCAGAGTTTACCCCTCCCACTCCCGTATTATTTTCTTGTCAGGTAACTAGATCAAGATACTGCATTGCATTTGGTGGTCGTGTACTTTAACTTTTGATCTGTGTAGGTTTTTTGCTTTTCCGAATGACTTTCAAGTTCTGAAGACTGGTCAGTATTTATATTATAGACTCTTCCTCAATTCAAATTTGTCTAGTATTTTCTCAGGGTTAGACTAGGGTTATGTGACTGGGGATGGGAGGGCTAACAGAAATGGAATTGAGCCCTTCTACCTTATTCTTCTCTCCCTATAGTTCTATTTTGTTTTTCATAATCTTTGGTCACTTTTTTTTTTTTTTACAAGTAGTTATTTGTTCTTGATTCTTTCATTTGGGTACTTTCTCAGACATCTGGTAATAACTTAATTACCTGCTTATATTTAATAAGGTAGATTGAAGAGGTTATTAGAGCTTGTGACAATGTGAGTGGGCCCTACTGACTGTTAGCTGCATCGCAGGATGATCTGGGTGAGAAACTAGGTACCTCAGTGTTAGTAGTGTAAGGTCCCTGCTAGTAATTGTCTAACACCCCCAGCCTACCCCAATTCTTCAGATTCTGCAAAACATCTTGTGAGGTCTTAATATGTTTGCCAGCTTCAGTTCGGTAAGAGTAACTTTTTACTCTTGTTGGTATCCCCCAGTCTAGAAACTGTTTACCCTTTCTGGAGAATTAGCCTTTTATCAGACTGGTAACTAGTTGCAGGGAAATCAAATAATCTGGAGATTCTGAGACAGACTCTCAACCAGTCCTTCTTTCTTTATTTAGTTCTTTCGTGTGCACAGGTGAAATGTTTTGAAATTCTGTTAGGATTTTGGTTTAATGGGTCTATTTAGTTACTTAGTACTTTCTTGCTTTTCAAGAAAATATCTGGGTATCTATAGCCACTTAACTAACAACTAAATTCAGTAATTTCTTTATGTATTTATTTATTTAGTGTGTTAGTGTTTGTGTGTGTGTGAGCACATGTGTGGTAATAAACTTTCAGGAGTCTTTGTACTACGTGGGTCCCAGGGATCAAACTCAGGTCTTCAGGCTTGTTGGCAAGTACATTGTACTAAGCTATCTAGTTAGCTTCCTACCAACAGCTAAATCTTGTCCCCCCCCCCCCTTTTTAAACATTAATTTATTGGTAGAGTGTTTGTGTGTGCAAGCCATAGCATGCCTGTGAGGTCAGAGGACAACTTGCTATGTGGGTTCTGGGATTGAACTCAGATTGCCAGACTTGGTACAAATGCTTTTACTTGCTGAGCCATCCTTTTTATGTTTTAGAAAAGGTCTCGTGTAGCCGAAGCTGGTCTGGAATGGACCATTCTTCTACCTCAGCCTTCCAGACACTAGTATTATCAACTGAATTTAAAATTAAGATATCTAGGGTAGAGTGAATATTATCAAAGCATGTTGTATGAAACTCTCAAATGAACCAATTTTTAAAAAACCCTGGGAGGCTGGAAAGATGGCTCAGAGGTTAAGAGTATTGGCTGCTCTTCCAGAGGACTTCAGTTTAGTTCCAGGCAACCACATGGTAGCTCACAACCATCTATAATAAGATCTGATACTCTCTTCTGGCATGCAGGCATACATGCAGGCAGAACATTGCATACGTAATAAATAAATCTTTAAAAATAAAAAATCTGGGGCTGGAGAAATGGCTCAGTGATTAAGAGCATGGCTGCTCTTTCAGAGGACCCTGGTTCTATTTCTAGCACCCATGTGATAGCTCATAACGGCCTTGCAACTCCAGTTGCAGGGAATCCAATGCTCTTTTCTGGCCTCTATGGGTACCAGGCATGCAAGTGGTGTATGTATATGCAGGCAAAGCACCCACACACATAAAATAAAAATAAAGGTAATTCAGATACTTGCATCCCCTCCAACCGCAGATCTGATTTAGTAGGTTTGGAGTGGAATTTCACATGGGTATTTTAGAAGTTTTTTATTTTTTATTTCTTTTTGTGTTTTGTTTTGTCTCTTTTTCTTTTCTTTTTTGCAACAGGGTTCAGGGTTTCCTATAACCCAGATTGGGCCTAGATCTTTCTGTGTTGCCAAGGGTAACTGGAGTCCTGATCCTCCTTCCAATACCTTTCAAATGCTAGGATTGCAGGCATAGGCCAGAGGTCTGACTGCACACAGGTAGTTTTGAAAGCTTCTAGATGTTTCTTATATATAATTAAAATGGAGAGTTTCTTCCCTGAATATTTTTATGTTGTTAGCTTAGAAGTAAACCTAGGATTTGGGAAGTAGAGACTTTTTTTGTCTTTTAGAGTTTCCGGATTTAGTATGGTGGGAATGTTCTCTCCCTGATTTCTAGTCCTTGTGGATACTTATGACTATTTGGAAACATTCTCAACCTGAGTTTTAGAGAATCAAGTTGTTTTCTCCCTATTGCCTCGTTTTTAATGAAGTATTAGAAGTAATAAGTGTAATGCATTTGAATATAGGATTTTTTCAGAAAAGCTATTTTATGAAATAATAAGCTTGAACTGTTGTTTAGTATGCATAGAAATAAAAGTTTCTGAATATGAAATGCTTTTGTTTTATATAATTAAGTAATTACTGAACATTATGCTTCATGTTAAATAATATTTACAAGAAAACATGATATTTCGAATTTTACTATTTTTGTACTACATTTGGTATTAAAAAAGCAAACAGAAAAAGCAACCTTCAAATCTTTGTTTTTCTCTTTGTTTAGTTCTTTTTGGAGGTGGATATCTGCTGAGACAATAAGAATTATAAGAGGTCAGTTTCAATAATACTCTTTTATGTTTACACTGTAATACAAATTTTCATGTGCCAAGATGTTCAGTTGTGGGGTTTCTGTTGTCTTTCACAAAGAATATTGGCAAGTGAATGAATAGTCTGACCATGGTGATGACCCACTACTTTCTCTCTAATTTAGCACTAGAATCAATGGAAATGGGACAGGCTGTGGTGGCTTCTAGAGTGTCTGGGCGGCTACTCAGTGATTTTCCAGGCATGACCTCCCTTTCTGGTGGTGTGCATGCTTGTGCTGGGGAGCAGTACAGGTGCTGGCTGTTGGGCAGACATCAGAGCTGGTAAACACGGAGCTGTTTCCAGTCTGTGCAGCCTTAGAAAGGCCGCCTGGTACTGGCAGCTAAGGAGAGGACAGCTTGAAGCTGGCTGTGTTGAGCCTTTCATTCAATAGCCTGGGGACCCTAGTTTATTAGCAATGGCCTTCTTCCAGCTTATGAAGTTTATTTTTGTGACCATCAAATTTCAGTCAGATTATAAGTTAGAGTGTTCATGTTGTGTGCCTCAGTTCCTTTGTAAAGACAGGTGTAAGCCAGGTGTGGTGGTGTACACCTGTAGTCCCAGCTGTTAGGAGGGAGAGGCAAGAAAGGCAAACTCGGCTGCAGAAGTTTGGGGTTAGCCAGACTATGAGATGCTGTCTCTTCCTTGCCCTCTCCCAAAAAATTGATTTTCTACTGCTGTATCTTAATATTCTTCGAAGTGGTCAATATGTTAGAATGTCCCTTTTTCTTTGCCTGTTATTCCCTAACTTCCTTTTTTTCTTCTAATGATTTGGTTTTCTTTTAGACTGAACTCCATACAATTTGGAGACTTAAAAAGAAAAAGATAGAAATATAATATTACAATGTAAATGTATAGCAAATTTAGACAATTTTTTTTTCCATTTCTGGGGTTTGAAATGGCCTCCTGTGTGTTAGGCAAATGCTTTACCACTGAGTTACTCCTCTGACCTAGAACTTTTATATTTGATTTTTGTTTTGTTATTTTAATGTACAAGCAATAGGTTTCATTTAGACATTTATGATATACGTAGATCATTGTGTATTACTCACGTTCACCCTTGCACTGCCCTTTCCAGTCCCTCTTTCCACTCTTTCTGGTCCCCTTTCTTACCTCAAATACTCATTTTCTATTTACATGCCATAGATATGCATGTATATACACACAGAGATACGTTTAAGTCTAGAGTCTACATAGCATAAAAGTGGTATTTTGTCTTACTTCCCCCATGGTATCCTGTCTTGTTCTCCTCTGCCCCTTCCTTTATACCTCTTCTCCCCTCCCTCATTGCCTCACTTCTGTATTTATTAATGCTAGTTTCAAAAATAAGTAAGTAATTCAGCTCCCTTCCAGAATGTTCAGATGTTTTGTTTTTTCTTTTTCCTTAATTTCTCTTATTATATTTTCTTGTATTCCTGGAAATTTGTTATTGTTGTTTTTCTCTTGCAGCACAGTGATTCTTCAGCTTTAGGTTTTGTTAAAACACTGTTATATCCCAGCCTAGAGCTTCTGAAACAGTTGGTCTAAGATAGATCCAAGAACTGATAACTATTTTGGTTAAGTTTGTTAGCTATTGACAATAGCTATTGACAATAGCTAATCTTGACTAGTAAGGTCCTGTATCTAGAAAAGTAGTGTTTGAGATGATACATAAACTACTTTGAGTACAGATTTAAAATTTGGTGGTAGATTCACTTCCTCTACCAATTCTGTGTACATAATTGAACAACAAAAATAATATTTGGGGGTAGATTTTTACAATATTCAGTTTGAGAAAAATAAACTCATGAAAACACAAGGTTTTTTGTTTATTGTTTTACTTTAAATGTGTGCGCTTAATAAAATTCATAACCTTTCATTACATGGTGTTTGGAACCAGGAGATCATTATGTAGTTTAAACACTGAGTTTCAAGCAATAGCCAGTCTCCCTAAACTCTTAGCCCTCACTACCCACAATGCCACAGAGGAGTCACAGTCTTACAATGAAAGGTTCCCATCGATCATAATTATCCATTCACTATCACTGAGTAAGAGATGGAGAATGGCTTATAGATTGTGAGAAGTATTTTCTGAGGAAAATAAAACTTTTAATTTATAAGCATAGTTACCACGATCTTTCTTTTACTCCCTTGGAGGAAACAAAAGTGATGGAATAGAGTAGCCAAGGAAACCAGTTCTCAGACTCAGTCTTATTTCTGAGGGCCACTTGTGGTTTATGACTTACTCTTTTTGAGTGTCCTCACCTATATGTTATTGCCTATAACCTACTTTTCTCTTCATTTTCCCCATAGCGCTGAGAGCTTATTTTGAAAGAATAATGGATGAACCATCTCCATTGGCCAAAACTCTGGAGCTGAACCAGCACTCCCGATTCATAATTGGGTCTGTGTCCGAAGACAACTCGGAAGATGAGATCAGTAACCTGGTCAAGCTGGATCTACTAGAGGAGAAGGAGGGCTCCCTGTCACCAGCTTCTGTCAGCTCAGATACGCTTTCTGATTTGGGGATCTCTGCTTTACAGGATGGTTTGGCCTTTCACATGAGGTGAGAAGAGTTGCTTCATGGGTAATGTGTCTACCTCTTGTCATTTTCACGCTCACGTTCTGAGAGGAAGAAGATATATTAACGTCACCTCCATTCACGGGGGCCATCTTCTGACTAGGAAATTATGCACTTTTCGGGTCTGGGGACTGTCTTTTCCTATATGTTCCTCTTAGCGTTTTACCATTCTTTATGCATGCTAGGTCCTTCAATATGACCCAGTGAATGAAAGTTAGGTTGAGCAATTTCAGCTTCTGTAGTATTTTGATTAACAATGTTGTAACTTTCATTGATTGGTAGGAATTTTGCAGATTTGGCTAAATTTGTAGTCTCCCCCAACCCCATCAGTGTTAGAGATTGAACCCAGGGCCTTACACATGGTAGGCAAACACTCAACCACTGATCCACATCCTTAGCCCTTGTGGATTTTGTTGATTGTGTTTTGAGATAGGGTTCCATTACCCCTGGTTGGACTGGAACTTCTTATATAGAGCAGGCTGGCCTGGAGCTCGTTGAGAGCTTCCTGCTTTTGCTTCCTGAGTGCTGGGACCATATACAGTGCCTAGGGACATTTTGCCTTTTTTGTGTTTTTGAAACAAGGTCTAATGTAGCTCCAAATTGCCCTGAATTCTTGATCTTCCTCACTCCAGCTTCTAAGTGCAGGTATTACAGGTGTGTGCCAGCTCATTCCTGTTAAAGTAACCATTTTTTTGTTTTGTTCTGGGACAGGGTCTTCTGTAACTCAGGCTGGCCTCAAACTCACTATGTAGCCCAGGCAGACATTAAACTCCTAATTTTCCTGCCCTGGCCTTTAGAGTGCTAGAGTTACTGGAGTGCTGGGAGACTGGGGTGAGCGACCTTACCCTTTGACTGATGGTT
Organism: Peromyscus nudipes; assembly: GCA_902168325.1. Lineage (NCBI taxonomy): Eukaryota > Metazoa > Chordata > Mammalia > Rodentia > Cricetidae > Peromyscus > Peromyscus nudipes. Next base: position 16,696 of record CABHPH010131647.1, on the reverse strand, counting down.
GATTAGATAACTAGTTTACTCATTTGCTGTTCAGTTCTTAGGTTTGGGTCACATGTGCTTATCATTCATTTGTGAGTAAACCTTAGGAAATAAACCTCATCCCTAGAAATTCTCTTTCTCTCTCTCTCTCTCAATCTCTTTCTCTCTCTCTCTCTCTCTCTCTCTGTCATACACACACACACACACACACACACACACACACACACACACACAGAGTAAAACAAACAAACAAAATGCTATCCAGGTGATTCTAATATACACTGAGGGTAAATATTATAGTTCTAACCTAGATAAACACAGTTAGGGTAGGTGCTGCTACTGTTATTATCTTGATAGTCTGTTATTAATGGGTCATAAAATAATTAGGCTCCTTTTTGTATATCAAGATATTGATTCTAGGCCGGGCAGTGGTGGTGCATGCCTTTAATCTCAGCACTTGGGAGGCAGAGCCAGGCAGATCTCAGTTTGAGGCCAGCCTGGTCTACAGAGTGAGATCCAGGACATCCACCAAAACTACACAGAGAAATCCTGTCTTGAAAAATAAAACAAAACAAAAAAAGATATTGATTCTATAGTAAAATTCCATACTGGTTCTGGTAATTCTTTGTTGTTATCCATGGAGCTTGGAATCCTAGCTTCTCTAAGATGAAGCAGTTAGTGTATATTAATAATCACTCCCCATTTAAGCTATATGGAGGTCAGAAGGATAAAGCAAATTAGATATGATTTACTTCATGATTCCTGGGACTTGTAATGAAGCAGATAACTTACATAAGTTTTAGTGTTTTTTAAAAATGTATTTGTCAAGACATGATCTCTTTTTGTTGTTTTTTTGTTTTGTTTTTCCCCAAGACAGGGTTTCTCTGTGTAACAGTCCTGGCTGTCTTGGATCTCACTTTGTAGACCAGGCTGACCTTGAACTCACTGAGATCTGCCTGCCTCTGCCTCCCAAGTGCTGGGATTAAAGGCATGGGCCACCACTGCCCGGCTAGGACAGGATCTCTTACTTCTTAAGGCCGACCTTAAACTTGGGCTTGTCTCGGCTTAGCCTCCTGATTGCTCTGATTACAGGCACACACTACCTTGCCTGACTAGCCGAATGCTTTTGTTTTACTAGATGAGAAAACTGAGGTCTGATGAGGGAAAATAACTTGGCTGAGGCTGAGAGTTCAAACTCAAATGTCCTGGTTGCATTTTTTATTATTTTACTGGTTACTGACCTTACAACTTTTTTTTTTTTTACAATTTTTGTAAGTATTTCTGATAAAGTTGATTTTCTGGCATTAATGAACATAGTGTTCGACCTAACTTCAGGTCAGAAAGAAGAATTAGCATCAGGGACTAGAAATGAGGACTTTATACAAACATGTTTACTTTATGGTTCACTTAGGTTGACCCTTAGGTTAGTACTGGTGGTATTGTCCCCTCAAAGTCATTTGGAAGTGTGTGGGGTTGAGAACTGCTGAGGACAGAGGACTGGAGGTACTAAAACTTTTGCAATAGGACTGGAGGAGGTGGCGCATGCCTTTAATCCTAGTGTTCAGGAGGCGGAGACAGAAAGATCTCTGAATTTGAGGCTAGCCTGGTCTACAGAGTGAGTTCCAGGACATCCAAGGCTATGTAGAAAGACCCTCTCTCAACATTATCATAACCACTACTTTTATAATGCAGTATATCATCCCACACAACCAAGAATTGGTCTGAAAATGTCATACTCCCCTATTGAGAAAGACTAGGTTAGTGCTAAGTCTTTGAAGCTGCACTGCTTTGAGAAATCTAACTTAATTTTATGTGAAACATAATATTCAGTTGTTGAATTAGGACATTGAGTTTGGCAATGGTGCAATAAGTGCTATTACAGGAAACTCGGCTGATGATATTCTGAGGCAGTATGCAGGTGCCAAGCATTCCCAAGGTCCATGGCTGTCAGGCAGAGGCTGTGTGGTCAGTGGCGTGGCTGCAATGTCTTGGATGCCTCATTGTTGCCAGAACTCTCATGGTTGTTGCTCATGGGTAGGAGTGTGATCAGCAGCCTGGGAAGAGGACAGTTGCCAGTTTCCACTGATTTTTCAGCTAATGTTCCAAATAGAACAAGACTTCTTTATCCAATTCATCTGTGGGCATAACAATGTCTTTGGGAGTAACTTAAATTCTTTCTTTTGATAGGAATACTTCTAATGACATCTGTAGCTAATTAAATTGTATGTGACCATTGGCAATCCATAATTTTTCCTTGAACTTATTTCCTCTCTGAAAAATGGAGATAATGATGATTCAGGCACTGCTTTCACTCTTTGAATACTGAGTCTAAACTGGTTGAGTTTTACTAGCAGCTCCTAGAATGAATAGTCTGATCTTTCCTGCATGATAGAGGTTAAGGGGACAGGCCTATTCCTCACAAGTGTTAACTAGGGCCATCTGAAACAAAGTGAAATAGTTGCTGTGATCTTCATGTTGGGTGCTAAGTGAACATTTTAGTGGTCTGATGGATAAGCAGGATTAGAAAATAGACTTTTCTAGGGACGGAGAAGACATGAATCATGTGTTTCCAGAGTCACTGAAAGATTGGCTAAATCACTTCCTAAGCTTTATCACCCAAGTATTTGAAAATAAGGACTTAAGAAATAGTCACAACTTGGTGGGGATAGGTAAGTCTCATTGAAAAACTGCTAAGGCTTTTTAATTGTTAGATAAGATCAACCTGGGCTTATAAGCTATAGTTAGGATGATTTATCTCTGAAAAATCATTAATTAATTTTACATTTCAGAAGAAAGACTGTTAAAAGTCTAAATGTTTATATCTTAATTTTGGTAACTAGTATGTGATTTGGTGGCATCTAATAGAATTGTCTTATTTGTTTTAGTTTTGGTAGTTTCTTTGATGCCACTTAAGGTCAGATGGTCCTGCATACTTAAAATTCACCACATGATGTCAACCTATGCTGTCAGTCAAACAAGATTGTAAACAGTTTTGCCGACTGGTATACCGAATTCCTGGTTAAAATCCAGGTAGAAGCAAATTATTCCCCATATTTTGGTCTTTAACCTCTTAGGGTACTGTGATTCATATATATATATTACTTTATGTATATGATCATTTTGCCTGCATGTGTATCTGTACACCACTTGTGTGTTCCTGAAACTGGAGTTACAGACAGTTGTAAGCTGCCATGTGGGTGCTGGGAATTGAACCCAGGTCCTCTGGAAGAGCAGTCAGTGCTCTCAACCTGTAAGCCATCTCTCCAGCCCCGGCACTGTGATTCTTAAACCTACTTCATGTTTATATTTGAAACTCCATCTCAGTTTTCTCATAAACACCATAAAATAATATGGTCAAAATACTGACTGGTCAGGTTAAGGACTTTATGTGGAAATATCTCTAATTGTTATCATCTGAATGCACATGAATTGGGCTGAAGATGTATCATAGCCTGGGTTCAAGGACAAAGTGGGCTCTGTGAAAGTGAATTATGTTCTTGCCATTCATCTTTTGAAAATTGAGAATTTAGATATGATTGCCTGTAAGATGTTGGACTCTTCAGAAGAACCTAGAGAATTTTGAAGCGCTCTCTCTCTCTCTCTCTCTCTCTCTCTCATTTGTTTGTTTGCTTGTTTGTTTTTTTCGAGACAGGGTTTCTCTATATAATAGCCCTAGTTTTCCTGGAACTTGCTCTGTAGACTAGATTGGCCTCGGACTCACAGAGATCTGCCTACCTCTGCCTCCAGTGCTAGGAATTAAGATGTGCCCCACCACTGCCCGGCAAAGCTCTTTTTTTTCTCTTTTTTTTTTTTAAAGATGTATTTATTTATTATGTATAGTGTTCTGCCTGCATGTGTCCTTGCAGGCCAGAAGAGGGCACCAGATCTCATTATAGATGGTTGTGAGCCACCATGTGGTTGCTGGAAATTGAACTGAGGACCTCTGGAAGAACAGCCAGTGTTCTTAACCTCTAAGCCATCCCTACAGCCCCAAGCAAAGCTCTTTTCTAATTAGAAATTACTTGTAGTTTCTCCTGTGACACCAAACAGACAATTTATGAGTAAGTTTGGAATTGGATCCCAGATAACTTTTTTCATTGTTGTAGACTTTAAAAAAACCACGTGGAGTTCTGTGCATATATTTCTCTCTAGGATATAATAATGTTAAGGTAAGGTTTGTAGAGAATCTGGTATTGGCTTTGAGTGATGGGGCCTATTTTTTGCTGATACAGCCTATTCTGTTTTTCACTTTTTTTATGTATTAGTGCTTGGGATTGAACCCAGGGCTTCATGTTTATTTAGTTCTGTTATTGAGCTATACTACCTGTCCCTTAATAACACTCAGTCATGTTTTCTCAGTGGCTGATTAGAAAATAATACTAATAATAGATAGTATTCATCAATGCTTTAGTTTATGTCAGACACTGCTGTGTTTTGTGTCAAGTGTCACACTTAATCTTCAGCACAGCCAGTGAGGCAAGTGTGGTGTTATCATTCCCACAATATACAAGTGGGGAACTAAGACATAACATGCGTGAGGTCACATGACTGAATGCGGAAACTAGTCAGTCCTGTCAGCTCTTCTATCAGACTTATGGTTTCTTTGAACAGGTCTTTAATTCAGTCAGCCTTACTTCAAAGGGATGGAAAGTATATTTGAAAAGTAATGCTTTATTTATGAAACAGTATAGAAAATTAATAAAGGCTTATATATCCACCAACCAGAGATTACTCTGCTAATACTCTCCTTAGTCGTCGTCGTCTTTTTTTTTTTTTTGTATACAGTGTTCTGCCTGCAGGCCAGAAGAGGGCACCAGATTGGAATTACAGATGATTGTGAGCCGCCACCATGTGGTTGCTGGGGATTGAACTCAGGACCTCTGGAAGAGCAGCCAGTGCTCTTAACCTCTGAGCCATCTCTGCAGCTCCAGTCTCCTGAATTCCTTTCTTTTCTTTTCTTTTTTTTTAATTTTTATTTATGACTATGTGTGTCTGTCTGGGTATATGTATGCTACGTAAGGGCAATACTCTCAGAGTTCCAAAGAGGGCATTTGATCCCATGGAACTGTAGCGATAGGTGGTTATGAACTTCCTGACTACTGTAGGTGCTGGGAACCAAGCTCAAGTCCTCTTGAAAGAGCAGCAAGTGCTCTTAACCACTGAGCCATTTCTCCAGCTCCTCTGAATCTTCCTCTATGCATATACCCATATTACACATGTGTGTTTCTTTTCCTTCTCTACATCTTTCTTTTCTTCTTCCTTTTTGAGACAGGGTCTTCTTATGTATCCCTCTCTGTCCAGGAGCTCTCTGCTATCCTCCTGCTTCTGCCTCCCAAGTGTTTTACTGTCTTGCCACTCTACACACACACTTCCTGTTTTAATTTTTTAACAATTTATATTTTATGTGTCTGGGTGTTTTGCTTTCATGTATGCCTAAGTACCACATGTATAGTGCCTGCAGAGACAGAACAGGGTGTCAGATGCCTTGGAACTGGAGTTATAATAGACTGTTGTTGGCAGTTGTGTGGATGTTGGGAATGGAAGAGCAGCCAGTGATCTTAACCACTGAGCCATCTCTCCAGCCCCATATATGTTTCATTTTGCTGAAATGAGGTTATACTGTGCACACTTTTATAAACTGCATTTTTTGGTGGTGTGGTTATCGTAGATTGAAATTGGGCCTGACATGTTACAGACCTAAGCTGCCAAAACTCTCCATCTTTCTATTTCAAAATTTTTCTGTCAGGCTTGAAAGATGGCTCAGTGGTTAAGGGTGCATATACACCTCCCTGACCCCAATAATTAAAAGTGTTAAAGATAAGCCAGGCGGTCATAGCACACACCTTTATTCCCAGCTCTCAGGAGGCAGAGGCAGGGGGATCTCTGTGAGTTTTAGGCCAGCCTGGTCTACAGAGTGAGTTCTAGGACAGCCAAGGCTACACAGAGAAACCCTGTCTCAAAAAAACAACAAAAATAATAATAAAGATAAATCTTAAATTTTTTCATCTCATTTAATAATACATCCAAATTCTAATACATTCAATCAAACAAATATGCAACACCACACATTATATTTTACATCTCTTGAATTTCTTTTGAAGAAAATTTTTTTAGATGTATTTATTTATGTGGGAGTAGGCAAAGGTGTCCTGCTACATATACAGAGGTCAGAGGGACAACTCTCCTTCACAATGTGGGCTCTGGGGTCAAACTCGATTCAGCAGGCTTGGCAGTAAGTGGTTTTACCTGCTGAGCCATCTCACTGCCCCTCCTCACTTAAGCTTCTTTTTCTTTTTGGCTTTGGATGGCCTGAAAATCACTATTTAGACCCAGCTGGCCTCAAACTCACGGAGATCCTCCTGCCTCTCCCTCCTGAGTGCTGGGATTTAAGGCATGCACCACCACATCTGGTTCTCTTAAATTTCTTAATTATATTACCACCCCACTCCTGCACCCCTGCCTTTTGTGATAGTGACCAGAGACTTGTTTGAGAGAAAGTTAATAATTCATGGAAATACGTGTATGATTGCTAGTGATTATCTGGTGCAAGGAAAGAGAAAGGCAGACTTAGCATTCTGCACTCTGTGGTTGAGCAGTGGCAGCACCGTCTTGGCACTGCCTTACCACTAGTAATGTAATCAGTTTCATAGTCATGATGAAGATGGCCATTTTTGTTAAAATCTGTGAAGAATAGAGCTTTTACTTATAGCTAAACTATTTTTGTTTGGCATAGAAGTGGGAATTTTTTTATTTAGTCTCACTTAAACTTCTTGAGTTTTATGGCTTTAATCAGTTTAATGACTTCATTAAAGTCTGGTGATAGAGATAAAATTAAATGATGGCTGCTAAAGCTTTAAGGAATATAAAATGTGCCACACCCAATATAATGTGGTTTAAATGTTTGCTTAAAAATTTGAGACATGGCCTTGTTATGTAGCCCAAGCTGACCTTGAGCTCAAAAGTCTCCTGCCTTAGCCTCCAACTGTCATTTAACCCTTAATTGAGATAATTTTCTTGTTTTGGTTTTGAAACAGGGTCTTAAACCATGAAGCTCAGGCTAGCCTTGAAGTTGCTTTGTAGCCCAGGCTGGCATTGGACATGGGATCATACTGACTTTCTCTCCTGAATGCTAGATTTACAGGTTTGTGCCACTGTGCCTGGCTTGATAAAATGGTTTGACTGGGAAACTTCAGTCTTTTGCATAAAATTTGGATATAGTGTTGAAAGGCTTGGTTACAGAAAACATGTACCGTGATTGTTACAGTTCTTACATTGAGAATAACCACTATCAAAGTCACATGCCTTTTCCCTCTCTTGGCTCGTCTGTGTCAAGCTTTAATATGGTAAGTATGGAACTGGCTCTTGTTGCAGTTCCTATCATGCTTTACTTATAGACAGCCTGTGAGGGTGCTTTATGTCTCTCTTAGCATTTCTCATTTGGCTTGCCTAAGTTTTCCTCTTTCCTCCAGTAGCTTTCCAAATTTTCTTTCAGTGCTCTTTCCTTAATATTCTGTGGTTCTCAGTTGCCATGGTACCAGAGTAGTGAGTAGATAGAGAAGGTCATTATGAGATCTGCAACTTGGTGCTCTTGCTGGGGGCAGTAGTCTCTTTCTCTGTCGCTAACCCTTTCCTCCTTTCCATTCTGAAAACAGGAGCTGTCTGTGACCATGTATGTATTTCAGACTCAGGAGTTTATTCTATAAAGTTGTATGATTGTTACAAGTAAAGCTCTGTTCCACAATGTTATACTTCTCCTATATTTCATGAGTTTCTCCCTTGCCTTCTTTCTATTGGCATAAATTCTCAAGTGAAGTTTGCATTTATTGTTTTATTAATAATTGATTTTTATTTTATATTCATTGGTGTTTTGCCTGCATATGAGTCTGTGTGACAAGCTACTTGAGAAGAGCAGCTTAAGAGAAGAAAGATTGCTAGGTGTTGGTGGCCCATACCTTTAATCCCATCACTCATGAGACAGAGGCAGTCGCTCTGTGATTTCGGGCCAGCCTGCTCTACATAGTGAATTCCTGGACAGCCAGGGCTACATGGAGAAACTCTGTCTTTTTTTTTTTATTTTTAATTTTTATTTTATTGGTGTTTTGCCTATATGTTTGTCTGTGTGAAGATGTTGGATCCTGGAATTAGACAGTTAAGCACTTCGTGTGGGTGCTGGGAATTGAACCTGGGTCCTCTGGAAGAGCAGTTGGTGTTCTTAACTGCTGAGTTCTCTCTCCAGCCTGAAACCCTGTCTTGAAAAAGCAAAAAGAGAGGGTGGAGGGAGGTTTATTGTGGCTCACACTGGCAGGGGTTTCAGTTTGTTGTCAGTTGGTTCTATTACTTTAGGCCTGAGGCAAATGATTTCATGGCAGAGAGCTGATGGATCAGAGCTGCTCAACTCATGGCAGCTGTGAAACAGAATGAGACAAAGGAAGGGTGGGGACCTTGGATAAGATCCAGCCTTCAAGAACATGTTTCCAGTAGTCCATTTCCTCTTCACCTCCAGGTTTCCATACCTTCCAATTATGCCAGCAAACTTTGAACCTATGAGTGGATAAACTCACTGAGGCAGAGCTTAATGATCCAATCACTCCTTACCTTAAATGTGGAGACCCAAGCCATTAACACATGAGTTCTTTCATTTCATTTATTTTTTTAGATAGGGTCTCACTATGTAGCCCTGGTTGGCTTAGAACTTGTTAATAGATCAGGCTAGCCTCATACAACAATCTGCCTGTCCCTGACTCCTGATTGCTGAAGTTAAAGGGACGTGTCACCACACCCTTTCTTAGACACTTTTTTTTTTTTTTTTTCCAAGACTGGGTTTCTCTGTATGTAGCCCTGGCTGTCCTGGAACTGGCCTTGTAGACCAGGCTGGCCTTGAACTCACAGAGATCTGTCTGCCTCTGCCTCCCCAGTGCTGGGACTAAAGGCGTGTGCCACCACTGCCCAGCCTCTGAGACACTTTGATCATGAAGATGCGCTGTGATAGCGGGCTCCTCTGTGGCAGTTTCATTCTCTAATGGATTGGTATGCTTGACCATCTTTACTGAGCATTGAAGTGGTAGAGAAGGGATGATGCAATGACATAGAGAACAACCTGGAACTTGGATTTTTTATTATGGCTGGTGGTCATGGTAGGTAGCCCTGGAAGGCTTTTCATCCATAGTCATCTCAGTATATTAAGATTAAGAAAGCTGGGCATGGATGTGCACACTTTTAATCCCAGCACTGATGGGGCAGAGAGAGGCAGATAGATCTATGTGAGGAGCTTCTGGGCAGCTAGGACTACATAGAAAGTCCTTGTCTCAAAAAACAAAAAAGATTAAGATATGTTTGTCTTACTTGCTTACCTTGTATCTGATCATGTGTCTTCTGTGTGTGCTCCAGGTCATTACACAGGTCATTGTATATTTCTGATTGGGTCATGTGTCGTCTTCATGTGCTCCAGGTCATTGTATACTTCTGAATTGGAGGGTTCTCTGGAAGGTTATTAGGCTGTCACTATTCAGCATTTTGGCAAGAAATTTCTTTTTCTTGTGGTGCAGGATTTAAGTCAGGTTGACTTCAGTGTATTATGACCATCCTGAGGACTTGTCTCAGGAGGCTGTTGTTCCATAGATTGCCTTTTCTCTCACCACAAGCATGCAATATCATGAACATCTACTTAATCAAAGCCAAATCAGGAAACTATTACTGTGCACCATTACACTATTGCTTATTTCTTTACATTTCTATGGCAAATTTAATTTTCAAGTGTATATGCATCCCACTTGGTTTTTAGCTTCGCTTTTCTTCTCTGCTTAAAAAGAGTTGGACCTCTTTGTCCAGAATATTGTCTGGGCCCTCTTTCCTTCTAAGAGTTACTCATGCCTTTTCTGTGTCTCTTTTGTACCACCTCCATACTTTATGATCAGATTTTGGTGAATGGTCTTTGGGTTTTACTATTTAGGCCTGAAATTTAGAATTATGCCTTTCACTTTTTCAGAGTTCCTTAGTTAGGGCATATTTCCTTCCTGCTTGAATTTTCCCTTACCCATTGCCTGACATTTCCCCTCTTGGAGAATAATAATCAGTATTAAATTTGTTTTGATTGGTTGTGCTGTCTGTCTGTGTTCTGCAACCCCATTATTTTCTTGCCTTAGTTGTTGTGGTAAGCCTTGCTTCTTTGTACCCAGGGTCCTCCCTGTCAGATGTTCCTGGCAGCCAGGAAGGGCCATGGAGCTTTGTATCCAGAAGATTTCCTGTGTCCCGGGCAGTTGGGACAGATCTCTCCCACTCGAGTCCCCCAAGTAAACACACAGAGGCCTATGTTAATTATAACTGTATGGCTGTGGCCCAAGCCTTTTGCTAGCTAACTCATATCTTAAATTAGCCCATAACTATTAATCTATGTATCTCCACATATTCCGTGGCTTTACCTGTGTCCCATTACGTGTTGTTCTTTGGGCAGCTCACTGGCGTCTCCACCTGCCTTCTTCCTGTCTCTCTCTTTGAATTTCCCACCTGCCTCTAAGCATAAAGGCCAAACGGCTTTATTTATCAAGGAATCAGAGCAACACACATTTGCAGTGCACAGTATGATATCATCCATTATTTCCCCTTATCTGTCGCCATTTGTAGCTGAAAGTTTTTCTGTGCTCACCTGGCTCCTACAGCCTCATAGTCCCACAGCCACTCAGACCCAAATGAACACACAGAGTCTTATATTAATTACGAACTGTATGGCCTACTGGCTCAGGCTTCTCGTTAGTTAGATCTTACATCTTAAATTAACCCATTTCTATAAATCCATACTCTGCCATGTGGTTTGTGACTTATTGGTATCTTTACATCTTGCTTCTCATGGCAGCAGCTGGCAGTGTCTTCTCTGCTCTTTTTTTTTTTTTTTTTTTTTTTTTCCTCTCTCTGTTTGGATTTTCCACCTGCCTCTAAGCTGCCTTGCCATAGACCAAATGACCTTATTTATCAACCAGTCAGAGCAACATATTTTTACAGCATACAGAAAGACATTCCCCCATCAGAGCTTTTTTCTGGTGACTGTCAGAACAAAGTGGCTGTTGGTGAAACATATCTTCTGCAGCTAAAGCAGAGAGAGCTTGTTTCTAGCTATATAATATTTTAGATTTCTGTCTCTCTGAGTCTTTTTGGAAAACCAACTTATTTGTGTGTGAACCATATGTAAGGAGAAAATGCAAAAAAGAAGAGAGATGGAGTTGGGAAACAAAGTAGACAAAACACCTGCAATTTGAGGCCATCAGGAATATTCTAGAAGCAGCTAAATAAGTAGACAGGGCATAATGTGTCTTGCTTTCTTGGATTTGAAGCAGCTGTAGGGAGCTTGGACTGTGGGGACTATGGTTTATGTTTACAAGGCCAAAATCTGAAGAAAAATCTTCCATCCTTTGCCATTTTGATATGGAAGCTTCTGCAGACAAAAAAGGAGGTATTACATAATTCATAAGTAAGTTTTAGGTGCTGTATTTGGGCAACATATTCCACTAAAAATGGTAAATTACTGACAGCCAACCCTAGGAAATTGATCTTTTTTTTTTTTTTTCCAGAGACAGGGTTTCTCTGTGTAGTTTTGGTGGCTGTCCTGGATCTCCCTCTGTAGACCAGGCTGGCCTCGAACTCACAGAGATCCGCTTGGCTCTGCCTCCTGAGTGCTGGGACTAAAGGTGTGTGTTGTGCCGCCACTGCCAAACCTCCCCTCCCCCCAATTTTTTCTTTTTCTTTTTTTTATAGAGTATCTCCCACCCCTTTTCATTCTAGTGATTGAACCCAGGGCCTTGTACTCTCCAGACAAGTGTTCTGTCTACAACTGAACTAAATCTCCAGCATTTCTGCCCCCTCCTTAGGTTTATTCATTTTATGTTTATGAATGTTATGAATGCATGTATGTCTGTGCACCACATGTGTGTCTGGTGTCTACCAAGGTCAGAGGAAGGTGTCCAATCCCCTGGAACTGCATTAGCCACCATGCAGGTGCTGGGAACTAAATTCAAGTCCTCTGCTAGAGTAATCAGTCACCTCTCCAGCCCCTTGTTTTCATGTTCTCGAGACAAAAGTCTCACTCTTTAGCCCATATCAGCATGGAGCTCTAGGCAGTCCTCCTGTCACAGCCTCACAGTGCTGGGATGACCCCAGGCTTGATCCATCACATCCACTGAGGACTGTTTCCTTTCCTGTGATCTACCAGCATGTAGACTCCACAAGGGTCCTGGGGGTGCACTGTTGTGGCATGGTAGTGAAAAGGAAGGTTTTCAGAAGATATGAGTGTTGTGAGGAAATCCTTTGTAAAGTTTCTGTTGTATTCCCTGTTTTTATAGATCCAGCATGTCTGGCTTGCACCTAGTAAAACAAGGTCGAGATAGAAAGAAAATAGACTCACAAAGAGATTTCACTGTGGCTTCTCCAGCAGAATTTGTTACTCGTTTTGGGGGAAATAAAGTGATTGAGAAGGTAAGTTGCAGCTTACTAAACAATTTTGCCTAAAGTATGTGAGGTTTAATGCCTGGATTTGTTGTTTTGGTTTGTTCAGAATGGTATTTAGGTTTTTACAGACTTTTTATGCAAGGTTGTCCTTTCTGTCTCCCTAGCATGCTATTAATACATAATTTCACTGTTTATATGCTGGCAATTTGGTCATAGTTGATAAGGAGTTGGAACTATGCTTCTAATGTTCTTTTTGAAAGATCTTGTGGGTTTATTTGTTTGTTTGTTTGTTTCAAGACAGGGTTTCTTTGTGTAGCCCTGGCTGTCCCAGAACTTTCTCTGTAGACCAGGTTGGCCTCCAACTCAGAGATCCACCTGCCTCTGCCTCAGGAGTGCTGGGATTAAAGGTGTGGGCCACCACTGCCCAGCAGATCTTGTGGTTTTGTGGCAGAGCTACACTAGCCTGACAGGGAGAAGGGGGTAAGGAATAATTGGTAACCTTGTATAGTGCCAGGTGGGGTGGGGGATAAATGTGATAGCACTGGGTTTAGAGAAGTAGAGAGAGTTTCAGAAGACAAGACTTAAACAGTCTGATGGACTGAGTGCTTACTGGCTTCTACCAGATATTTGAGATGTTTAGAGGAAACAGGCTACATGAAATACTTAGAAATGTCAGGTAGTTGAAGTACTTGGGAGGTGGACATAGACAGATCAAGGGATTGTGGCCAACCTAGCTTATGTAATGAAATTATTTGGGTTGTCTGCACAACCACCCCCCCCCGCCCCCCGCCAAAAAAAAAAACAACAAAAAAACCCCCAAAACACAACTCAATCCTGTGTCATTGTTACCTAAAACTTGTCAGAGCTGGGAAGATATCTTGGTTGAAATAGTTTATAGTAATTAAAAGGTCAAACAATAAGGACCAGTATTCCCTCTTGTAAAAGTATTGCTTTATCAGTGTCTTATATTTGTCTCCCAATAAAGGTAGATTATGTATCTATTATGGGCTAATATTTTCAGGGTTATGGTTTCAAGTTATATGTAAGGAAATATAAGGCTTATATGCAGAAATGTCTCAGGATTATTTGATTCTTCTGATCTTGTGACCATGAAGCCAAGCAGTTTCTTTCATTCATTCATTCTTTTTTTTTTTTTAAAGATTTATTTATTACATATACAGTGTTCTGCCTGCATGTATCCCTGCAGGCCAGATGAGGGCACCAGATATCATTAAAGACGGTGGTGAGCCACTATGTGGTTGCTGGGAATTGAACTCAGGACCTCTGGAAGAGCAGCGAGTGCTCTTAACCCCTGAGCCATCTCTGTAGCCCCAGTTTCTTTCATTCTTGAGTACTGGGATTCAGCATATAGGAGAACAGCAATTGATACCAAGTGTCTTATTACAATAGAGAATAGTGTATAACACCACACAGTGTAACCTTCCCCCATTCCTTATTGGATGTATGTCGTGTTTCTTAGTAATAGTTATGATAGAATAGTTTACAAACAATATGAATACTTATGATTTTTAATTTTTTTTCAAGAAATGAGGTTAGAAAAGAATTAGTTCTGGCTAGTACATGTTGAAATATTTGCTTAGCAAACATTTAAAAATATTGCTTGATCTTGCAAGAGTTGTTTCTTAGCAGCTTGGACTAGCAACAGTTCTTGCTTGAAATTCTTTTTCAGACAAAGGGAGATGTGTAAAAATCTTTGTTTTTCTATCACTGCCTTTCTTTGCTGCCTTTTCTTCCATTTCCCATATCATATCCCTTCCTCCCAGGTTCTTATTGCCAATAATGGTATTGCAGCAGTGAAATGCATGAGATCTATCCGTCGGTGGTCTTATGAAATGTTTCGAAATGAACGTGCAATCCGATTTGTTGTCATGGTTACACCTGAAGACCTTAAAGCCAATGCAGGTGAGTTAATAGCTTTATGTCACTTTAGGTATAAAACATTGAGTAGACCTGCCTGTAAGTAGGAGAATGTTACCTTAGGGAGATTCCCAAGCCCAAGATTGCCAGTGAAATCTTATGCTAAGATTTCTCTTTTAAAAAGGTGTCAGTGATAAAAACAAATAATAAAATATATCAATACTAGACACACAAAAGTGCCTGTACTGTAGTTAACTACCAGAGAGGTCCCTGTGGTCTGAGGTAAGTAGCTGGAAATTTAACACAAGTATTTTGGCTATGAGGTGTATGCCTTGGTGGCATCCATGAGGCCTTGAATTTGAGTTTTAGTGCCATGAGAAAAAGAACTGGAAAGGTCAGATGTGTCAACAGTCTAACAAATACACAAGACCAGGAAGATCCGAAGCCCATCTAACAATTAGGAAATTGTTGGGCCATTGGTAATTATGGAGAATAATTTCAGTGGGATAATATAAGAGTATGAAAATTAATATAAGGTATTAAGGAGTGTGGGAAGTGATTTGGAGCCAGTGTAGACTAGTATTTAAGAATCTTTTATGGCAAGGGAAGAAGAAAAAGTAGTGGCTATAGAGAGTTTGAAGGAGGATTTTTAATTCTTTTTCTTTTTTTCTTTTTTTTTTTTTTTTGGTTTTTCGAGACAGGGTTTCTCTGTGTAGCTTTGCGCCTTTCCTGGAGCTCACTTGGTAGCCCAGGCCGGCCTCGAACTCACAGAGATCCGCCTGGCTCTGCCTCCCGAGTGCTGGGATTAAAGGCGTGCGCCACCAACGCCCGGCGGATTTTTAATTCTTTAACTATTTTTTTCAAATGAGACAGTCTTGTGGTCTTCTGGGTTGGTTTTGAGCTTCTGAGCTCAAGTAATTCTGCTCCCTCAGCCTCCTGTGACTACAAGGAAACACCACACTTATCACGCTGTCAGAAAGAAACAACTTTAGGAATGTGTACAGTCTGAGGGGAAGGAGTCAAAGGGTTTTAAATCTAGGGGAAACCTTAAGTGCATTAGAGAACGTGCAGAGATGGAGGAGGCAGGCATCAGGAGCATAGATGGTCAAAGTGTACATATATCTTATGACCCCAAATTCTTAATTCTTGGTATTTGTTCTGAGGGAAAAAAAAAATCAATGATATCCCAGAATAAGTACCAAGAAGGCTGGTTGTTCAACAGAGGTTACTTTTGATTCCTTGTCACATGGACACCCCCAAACAACTGCCTGATTCTTTTGATGGTTTGAACATCTCATCACCTGTGCTGTATGCTCTTCTAGAAAGCAACAGGTCACAGATAGAACTGGAACAATAGGAAGGCTTACCATACCAATGATACAAGTTAACGAATTAGTATTATGGGTGAGTTTTACTTTTGATTTATGTCTAGTAGTTTTATTCAGTATAATTTGTTTAACATAAAAGTCACCTTTCTAAAGTTTACACTTATGTGACTTTAAGTGAATTTACATAGTAGTATAATTATTTCAGTTTACAACATTTTAAAAAATTAAAAATTAGAAAAAAATTTTAGATAGCATTGGTTATTAACATGAAAAGTGGGGTTTATCCTCTAAGACTGTAGGGGAGCAGACAAAATTGAGAGGTTAAGAAGGATGATAATAATTAGTCCATTGCATAATGTAAAGTTGTGTGTGCGGCACGCGCGCCTATGCTGACCTCAAATTCTTAGCATTCCTCCGGCCTACCCTTCCAGATGCTGAGAGTACAGGGTGGGCCACCACATCCAACCCTCGTGTATCTTTAAATCTCTAGTACTTAATACAGGGTAAACAATCTATATGCTGTGCTGCTTAGGGGAGGAATAATACAGAAACAAATGTCTCATTCTCTCCCCTCCCCAGTGTCTACAATTAGTCACTGGTTTAGTCTAATATGTGGGCCAACTGATAAGAATCATTGTAGTTTGAGGAGTATTTTCTTTTTCTTTTTTTTTTTTTTTCCGTTTTTTCCAGACAGGTTCCTCTCTGTGGCCCTGGCTGTCCTGGAACTTGCTCTGTACACTACGGTGGCCTCAAACTCAGAGATCTGCCTGCCTCTGTCTCCCAAGTGCTGGAGTTAAAGGTGTGAGCCACCATCACCCAATGAGTGTTTTCTTAGTTCATAGAGACCATATTCTAGAATAGTGCTACTGGTTGTAGTTACAGGAAGTAGGATTGATGGAAAAATAAAGGTCATAAGGTCAAAATGAGTTTTGTTTTGTTTAGGTTTTTTTTTTCCTTCCTATTTTTTCTTTCTCTCTTTTTGAATTGTAAACTCAATAAAGTTTTATTTAAGGGATTTTACATGTGATTCCTTCTCTGTCCATAGAGGTCACTCAAGTTCAAGATTTCTGAAAACC
>CABHPH010131646.1:27613-42930 GCA_902168325.1 Peromyscus nudipes | reverse complement strand
AAAATGTAGATGTTACTATTTCAGTGATTAATATAATTTCACAATGCCAAATCATAAGTACAGCATGGTCTAGTTCCTACATCTCACCCACATGCATTTCCCACTTGTGGCCTAATCACACTGCTTCTTTGCCAGGCCCTCTGACTCATCATGCTCCTAATCTAAGGACTTCTGAGCTTACTAAATCATCTATACCCAAAATGGCTCCCTTCCCTTTGGAGAGTAGTTAGGCCTGACTCAGTATTGAGATCTCAGCTTACAATAGTCCATTCTGAATTGCCATAATGAAATACCCAGAGCGGACTATGTCCTAATACAAAGCTTTATGCAAATCACAGATCTAGAAGCTCTAGTACTTCTTGCTAGCTAGCAGAGTCCTCAGTCTGCACAGAGCACTGCAGGGTGAAGGAAAGGCAGCGCATACGTGTCTCGATCTCTTGTCTCTTCTTATATACTGACCATACTGAATGGGGATGCTCTACTGTGATGACCTATCCAATCCCAGTTGCCTCCCCAAGGCTGATCTAAAGACCACAGCAGGATTACATTACTGCTCCTTTAGTATCCTCCAGTGGGATTGAACGTCAACAAGTAAACACTTGGGGGCTACACAAAGCAAACCCCAACTATAGCACAGCTCAACTGTGACGCTCTCAGGAAAGCCTTCCCTAACTATTCTACTTTCCTAATTGCACTTTCTATACAGGACATAAAAGTTTTGTTTTCATACTTGCCTAAGTCATTATTCAAATTATCATCTAACTTCTACTGCAGGCTCCATGCTGCCAAGATACCCACCCTGTCCCCACTACTGAAACACCACTGCCAACAGATTCTCCATGAACATACCAATGCACAGGAAGGTGTCTAACTCTCAGAGCTGTGCTGAAAAACGAAAACTTACAGGCTACTGGAAAAGGCAAACCTGTGCCGAGACATCCTGGTCTACAGCTAAGAGGAACACTGAAACTGTACTGCTTTAAACTGGAGTCTCAAGAGGCAGGCATGGACATCAACGTGCACGTCAACTGTACTTACCCACTATCGCTGAACAGGAACTCCAAATGGGTCATGAAGACTTCCCACTGTGAGATACTGTACCGCTGAGCCAGGGAAAGGGCGATGCTGTAGACATTTTCCTCAAGGGTTCTTCAGGAGTGTCCACCGAGCACAGAGAAAGAAAAGAAACAATGACCCAAGTCAGCAAAGACAATTCTCTCGGGGACACAGCCGTGCACGGGAGGACTGTGGATTTTGTATGTTTTTATCCACAGCTCTTGAGAATGCAGTAAAAGGACTTCCAGCCCCGCTCACAGGGCCGCAAGGCAGGTGAGCAGGGACCTGTGTGCCAGTGGCTCCCTGTCAAGGGTAATTCTGACCCCAGGAGCCACCCGACCATGTGAGGAAACATTCTAACTGTCACAAATGGGGTGGGATTTGTGGTCAGAAACCATGTATGATACTGAATATCCTGCAAAGCACAGGATAGCCTTCCCCAGGACAGAACTACCCAGTCAAACTGCAATAGTGCTGAGGAATAAACAGTAAGAATTCTGACTCAGACTCTATAGCCCACGGTGACAATTGAAAAGCAAGGAAGTAGTCTGTAAAAATGTCTTCCATTTGTTTCTGCACTGTCAGGGGTCAGGCTGATTCCGTCATAAAAACAAGCAAGATGTCACTGGAGCGCACAGCCGGACAGGGAGTGAGACGCGAAATCGTCATTAGGTTTTCAGATTTCTAAACTATTGTGAGAGTTGTGATGAAGAGCAATCCATTTGAACGGAAGGATGGAGAAGCAGCACACATTATCTAAGCACAAGCGTCCGCAGGCCAGTCGGAGGAACTCTGACAAATGGACAAGCAGATCACACTCAAGGACAGCGCACGGTCCTCAAGCCAAAGAGACCTGCACATGTCTCTGGAGCCAACAAAGATCTGGTGGAAGGTCAAAGCCAGGAAATGGCATCACCAGGGAAAGGGACGTGAAGAATGCCAAGACAATGGTTCAGAGAAGTAACATGAAGGTTGCTGCAGGGACCCTGCTTCCAAAGGCAGAGAAAGAGAAACAGGAATTCTTGGATGGAAGGGTCTTGGTACAACCACAGCAGCAGCAAGGGAATCTGTTCCTGTGCACAGGGCCAGGATTACATCTCCAGCTCAGTAAGCCACAGCAGTTATGTGTTTCTTTAGCCAGGGGTCAGCAAATGCTCTCTGGAAAGGGCCCTTAGTAAGCATTTGGCTTTGCTGCTGTACAGTCTGTGCCCGCCTTCTTTTGTATTCTTTTGGGATTCTAGTTTTTCTACAAACTTTTTTTAAAAAGTCTTTTCTCACAGGCTACAGAAGACAACTATTCAGTGCTACAAAAGTGTGTCAACCCACTGAGTATGTTACTGTCAGTTGAACATTTGTGTGTGTGTGGGGGGGTGACAGTACAGTCACACACAGCACACATGTGGAGTTCAAGGACAACCGCAGTGCTCAGTCCCCAGGTTCCTTCTACCTTTGAGTCAGGTCTCTCACTGGCCTGGGTCTTTGCCACAGAGCTAAGGGTAGCTGGTCCCCAAGCTTCCAGGGATCTGTCTATCTTTACCTCCCTTTTCACCATCTCTGGGACTGTAAAGAATGTCACCGTGTCCAGCTTTTTACATAGGTTCTGGGGACTCAAATTCCACTCCTCAAGCTTCCAAGGCAAGCCCTTTAGCAACTGGGCTAGCACTCCAGCCCTGCACTGGTGTCTTATAACTTCATGAGGATGGGAAGGAAGGAAATTACATTATACCCTCTTCAGAGTTACCAGCCTTCACAAAGACATGCAGACAATATAAGCAGCAAACCCTGCGTTACGACAGTCAAGGGCTGAGAAGTATGGCCACACTGCGTAAGTAGAGATAGAGTGGCAAAAATCAGGAGACAGTGTTTCTCAACACTGCTAGACACTGGGATTTCCACCAAACTACAACGGCAAAGCTCAAACCCCACTGAAACTAGGAGGCATTTTAAACAAGCCATCCAAAGACCGCAGTGTATTTTTCTAAGCAATGGAATAAAGAAGAGTCTATTAGATATTTATCAAAGGCGTATATTTATCCGTGAGGACATACTTCAAATAGCATATGCTGGCTGCAAACTTAGACAAAAATTCCAGGAAAATGTGACTAATAATCTAAGTACTCCTCACCTCACAGTACTGTATTCAGCATAATAATCCTCTCATAAGAAACCATCAACGTGACAGTGAGGATTTCAAACAGTCAAAGGGAGAGCCACTGGCTCTAGAATAGGAAAGCCAGGCTCAAGCTCTGGTCACATGACCCTGAGCAACTCCTTACAAGCCTGTGTCTCGGGTTCTTCTTCCAGGAGCAAGGAAGCTGGGCTTTGCACCATCTCAGGACACCGTCAAACCAGACATGAAGTGACTCTGAAGATGACCTTCCAGGAGAAAGGATAAGAGGAAGGCACTGACTGCCTTTCTCCACTATCTTTCCTTCGACTCCCCCTACCCTGCATGGCAGAGAATCCAGACCTCAGACCTCATGGAAAATCCAGATGCCTCCAAGAGTGAAGAGGTCCAGGCTAATATAGTCACCAGAGAATGACCTCAGTTCATTTTCATAAGGATTTAAAGGATAATATTGAAGCATAATATACCATTACCACAATTAAAGCCATTTTTGTTATTTCAAAGTAACTTCTCAGGAGACACGAGTAACTACCCAATCAGTGTACACACAATTCAACCAAAGTTTCAAGACTACAGTACTAACCTTCATAGCCCACTAGTGCGTCTGTGAGAATAGAAACTACATAGGGCATACCATGTTGTGGTAGAGATGTGACGTTTTTAAAACATGACAGACCCAGATTAAAATCAAACTTCTACATTTTATCAGCCTTATAAACTTAGGCCAGTGACCATCCCTAAGCAGCAATTTTTTTCATTTAATAAATGCAGATAAGAATACTTTGCTATCACAGGGCTGTCTATGGGATGGAGGACTTTAGATAAAGCTTGCAGAGCACCACACATAATACTTTGGGTGTGCTCCATGGTGAATACTCAATGGTTGTGTGGAGGTGTCAAAATCAATTTCTACTATTAACCACGTGGGTGACCATCTTATCAGGACAGTAACCATTACTCACTAGACCTAAGCTACTGAAACACAGCACACCAGCAATAAAACACAAGGGAATGAATTCCTCCTTTCCTACAGAGCCACTCTTCCAACTGGGCTTAAGGTGTACCACCTTCTCACACAGGACCTGCTCTTCACTCACAAAGGCTCTGTGAGGAGACTGAGCTAAATAATGGCTTATTTTTCTAGAAACTGGGATGGAGGCACCTGTCCCTCTACTTGATCTCCTGAAATGAGGGCAATTGTATCTGTCATAGTTAGGATTTCTATTGCTGTGAAGAAACACCATGACAATGGCAAATCTCATAAAAGAAAAATATTTAATAGGCGTGGCTTACATTTTCAGAGGTTTAGTCCATTATCATTATGGCGTGACATGGTGGCGTGCAGGCTAACATGGTGCTGGAGAAGTAGCCAAGTGTCCTACATCTTGACTTGCAGGCAACAGGAAGTGATCCAAGACACTAGATATGGCTTGAGCATATAAGAACTCAAAGCCCGTCCCCACAGTGACACACTTCCTCCAAAAAGGCCACAAACACTCCAACAAAGCCATACCTCTTAATAGTGCCACTCCCTTTAAGGACCATTTTCTTTCAAACCACCACAGTATCTATGAACACACTAAAGAATATCAATTCTATGTACTTTGAGAAGGGATATTCTCAGCCAAGAATAAGAGGACATCTCATTTTTAAAGTTCTATCACAGACACCATCCTTCTCACCCAAGTCATTGCCCAGGTCCCTAGAACAGACATAATTCAGGAAATGGGTTACCAAGGACACGAGACGCTAACAGCAAACAACAACAAAACCCCAATACAACTCAGTGCTACTACCTACATTGACAGGCTCACCAGTCTGTCTCTACTTATGGTAGACAACTATGCATGCTCATCTAGTTATGAATCCAACTCAACCTTCTGCATTTCGAACCCAGCCCTCAGGAGACAAAGTGATCCCTTACTCTGCAAGTCCCAGGATGGTTTCTCTTTTGTACTGGTCATCAGCAGTGAACCGCTGCACATCCACACCCTTCCGCAGGCCCTGGAGGAGCTGAGCCTGGGTGAAATCCAGGAGGCGCTCATTGTAGTAGTGCAGCTGCTTGGTCAGTGACACGAGGTCCTCAGGCCAGGCTTCATGGCCATGTCGAGCCACATGCCTGGTCACCATCTTGATTAACTCTTTGGGATTGGCCTGGGAAAGTTGAAGAAAAATGTACTTTATATTCAATATACATACATGAGCAGGTATTTAAAAAGAGTAGAACACAGCTCCTGGAAATCTGTATAGCACTTCCCACTGCTGGGTACACTGAATCACAGCCATCTAAAAGCCAACTGCAGTGGTGGCACTTTATGCACCTCAAAGAAAGAACACAGAGCTGAGCCTACAAACAGGCTTTCTGGACTCCTGCTTTGATCTTTTTTTTTTCCATCTTAAAAACTTTCTAAACAACTTAAAAATTGGTATTTTTAGCATTTCAACTATCATAAACCTACATTACATTTTTACATTACATTACATAAACACTACATTACATTTTTGTCCTAACCTGCTGATCACTTTATTTTTTATTTATTTTTTATTTATTTATTATTTTTTTTTTGGTTTTTTCGAGACAGGGTTTCTCTGTGTAGCTTTGCGCCTTTCCTGGAACTCACTTGGTAGCCCAGGCTGGCCTCGAACTCACAGAGATCCGCCTGCCTCTTCCTCCCAGAGTGCTGGGATTAAAGGCGTGAGCCACCACCGCCCGGCCCCTGCTGATCACTTTAAATGGTTCACACTGGGGAGACATTCTCACCCTCTTATTGCCTCTGGATACATTCTTGTGTCCACCATAAATGATCTCACTAAGAAAAGCACAGTTCAATAACCTCACTGGAGAAGGTAGACAGCACAGGAGAAGAATGTTTTCCTCGGGGAACAGGTGAAGAAACAAAAATGAAAACTGGCTCACACTTGCAAACACCAAAGGCACTTCTAGATATGTAAGAAAGTGTGCAAAAGTCAATGGATTTGACTACTAACTCTGCTTGATTTGGGGCTCAAAAGGACATGGGGCCTGTGGTTCTGGGCAGCACCTCGAAAAGCAATAAAATTATTCAAATAGAACAAAACAGAGAATCAACAGATGACAGGGAGGGGAATTAGTGACTAAGTGGTCATTATATTTATATATATGTATGTATGTATGTATATGTTGGTCTGAGAGTCAATAAAGCAAAACAGAGGCTCAGCCATGATTCTGGAAATATAAATAATATCATACTATAATGGCACTAACTCACTCCATCCTGATTTTTAGGAGTCATACTATTTATTTTAAAATACATGAGTTAAGGAGGAAGAAACCCACACACTATCTTTAGTTCTCAGAACTCTATTCTTAATGATGGTAAGCTGTCAGCATTTTTAACATGAAGACCCATTATTCTGAGCTACACAGGAGATTTGTCAATGCTGAGTCTATCCAACCAAACCTGGTTGACAGTCTCTCTTCATGCTATTATGGAACAGTCTGGAAGCATAGATAAAACCCAATTAGAGAAATACTAGATTCCAACAGGTGGACTTAAGAAAAAGAGAACCTAACTGTATTTCATTTTTTTTCCCTAAATCTCTCTCTGTATTAGGTCATAATCTCAAAAAAACATGACATTAAATTCTACCACTGGAAGCCACAGAGCCATTTTTAGTTCATTCAAGGTACATTTTTAAAGAGATAGTTCTGTGCTATTCTTTATCTCTTATCTCCACCACCAGTCTTAGTTTATCAACTAAAAGTATTCAATGCCAATGATTATTTTGCTGAACATTCTTTGGTTAGTTAATTCATGGTCAAGTAAATTGTTTTGTGGCCACTTAAAATGCTTAAGAAATAATATCTCAGATATCTCCAATGTTTAAAAAAAACAGTGGCCTTTACAAATGAAGTTTACCTAGAATTTAAAAACCTTTGTTCCTATGTTCTTTTACCAAAAAATGGGGATGGGGGATTGTACACTTAAGTGCCAGGCAATGTACTATGAGAACGTGCCCTGCTACTTTAGAGATGCAACCTACTAAGAGAGACAACGAAGCAAGCATGGATAAGATGGCTAAACACAATGAGCATGGGATGCTCCAGGGGAACAGAACATGTCAGAGAACTCTCCTTGGAAGAGTTAATATCTATGCTAACATTGGGGACTAACATCAGAAAGGCCCCAAGAAATATGAAGATATATTCCAGCAAAGGATAGATGTGTATATTCTAGTGTCGACAACTATAAATAAAGATAGAATGAATAAATCAATTCTCACTGCAATTACAGAGTTGTTTGGGAATCAGCTGTCTGATGGTTAATACGGTCAACTTCACAGGATCCTGAGTCACTTCTAGGCTTGTCTGTGAGGAAGTTTCTAGACTGAGTTAATTAAGATATGAAGACCGACCCTAAATGTGATCAGCACCATTCCATGGACTGGAGTCCCAAGCTGAAGATAGGAAGAAAACAAGCTAAGAGCCAGCATTCCTCTGTCGCATCCCGACCTCGGCTGCACTGTGACCAGCTGCCCCCATGTGTCCCCACAGGAATGGAACGGTGGAACATTCCCTCCCTCAAGTGACTCCTGCCAGGTGTTTTTGTCACAGCAACAAGAAAACCAACATAAACCGTAGATAAGCAATGTATCAGGCAACAGATAGAGGCAAAAAACGAAACACGCCTCAGCGCTTAGTGTCCCTATGCTTAATATTTCATTTCCTTTCTACCTGTAGAATGTTTTGCATATAACTCTGAACCTCTGCCATGATATAGGTGCGTGTGCAGTTATCTGGCCTACAGATGACAGCTGTGGGCCACACAAGTCCATATGCACCTTCCTGCATGATGTGTACACTCTGCAGAACGAGCAGCAAACTTGTTCTTAGGCCTCAATATCATTTAACACCATGGTCACTTTCTCTTTGCTCTAATACAGTTTATGACACAAATCCAAAGGCCATGTGATGAACTAAATTCCCAAATGGAAGCACACAGAGGTAACAAACATGAATATTATATTACGTATATATGTTCTAATTTGTATCCTGTAGGAAGCTTCAAGTACACATACAACCTTCATGTTCATCTAAGTCAAAAGAACTTATTGATCTCCTTTATCCATCAACAAAATCATGTGGCACCATAAGCAGACATGCAGTTCGCAGCTAGATGACCTTGTAACAGCTGGTTCCTTCTGAATTTCACTGTCCTGCCTGTAAAGTGGAAGCAATGATAAAACAGCTTTTATGGCTGTGAGAAGTCTAAGAGAAACTATACCAAGCATGGTATGAAGGGGGGTGGGGGAGGCTGTAAAACTCGCTGAAAGGTGTTTTAAAAACTTGACTGCAGTTGCTCTTGTATTGCATAATTTATGCTTCCCTTCTCTCATTATATCATAGCTTCTGGAAGAGAGAGACCATGAGCATATCATAAATCCATCTTTTCCAGAACACAACAGAATCGTCTACAAAAATCAGGTGAATGGTAAAGTGTTTTGAATTGTAACTCAGTAGCACAAATAAGGTGTTTTTAAAATTTTTATTAGTTGTTTGAGAATTTTGTATAGCATGTTTCAGTCATACTTACCCTCCCTGCCCCAAATCTTTCCAAATCTAACCCCCTTCTATTCCCACCCAACTTTGCATGCTTCCTATGCTAATCTGTGCTGTCTAAATAGTCATGAGCATGTGGCCTTCCACTAGAGCTTCGTCGACTTATCCAATGCTACACTCTTCGAAAAAATTGACCCTTCCTGTCCAGCAGCTAACAACTGCCAATAACTCCTTGGCTAGGGCTGGAACCTCAGAGTCGACTCCCTTCTCCATGCTGGAAATTAGTCTGGTTTGGGCTTCTACAGGTCATGTGCATGCTGTCACCACCACGGTGAGTTCCTTCTCACAGTCATCCACTGACTCCATACTCTTCCCAGCCTCTCTTCCACTGATCCCCGAACCTTTGGAAGACAGGAAGCAGAATACATGGTTCTCTAGGGGCTGACACTTCTGCAGTCTGTCTCTGAACTTTGGTAGCTGTGGGTCTCCGTGCAGATTGTCACCTATGGCAAACAGAAGCTTCTCTACTAAAACACTCCTTTCTCTCCGCTGTTCTATGAAAACCAGTTATACCCATAGCTTACTCTCAAGGAATTAAGAGCTAGCGATTGACTAGGGGTACACCTAAACAGTTCACAGGAGGCATCTGAATACATATTCAGCACACAATTGGAGACTACCAGTCCGGGGAACTCCATGGAGGGAGGAACTGATCTCCTCTCTTGATTCTCCTGGTGCTCAGTTGCTACAAAGGGGACAGAGTGAGTTTCACTGGATGATCACCTTCCTAAGATTGAAATCCTATGAGTGCACACAAATTCAATCATTAAAATAAAATAAATCCTTGCAAATCCTACCAGGTGTGGAAATAAGGTTCTACATCCCCCTGTATGCTTCTGCTAAGTATTCAGAACTGATTTCTTTGTAAAAACAAATTTTCAGACCAACAAATTACAGCTAATACAGTCCCATACAGTTGAAGCAACTTAATCTCTTCTCCTTACTAAGAAACTAGCCCTGTGTGAATAAGTTTTACTTTACAATTTTGTACATCAAATTTACTCACTTTACCTATGAAATGTTTAAGAACAAAACCCCAAATATTGAAGTGTTTAGGATGGAAGACCCAGACTTCATACACCTGTGCTGAGTTTCAGCTAACAGAGCAACCCAAAGGACAGGTTTCTCTTCAGACTATTTCTGTATTAAGGTAGGCAGGGACCTAAGAACTCGTGCGAGCTGCTAAGCAGGTAGCAGAGGATGCTAGGGCCTGACTCCCAAGCACAATGCCTTCCAGAAGAACAAATGAATTGGCCCCAAAGGCCTGGATTACTGGCATTTCTTCCCCATTGAGCTCTATGGTTTTCAACTTGAGGTGATTTCTTCAGTACAGTCCTCATAAAGATTACATGAAACAAGCTGGAGGAGTGCTGTAGAGTCTCCTGCCTGTGTGAAGTCTTTGCTTACCGACCCTATTAACTCTCTTTCTTGAGGGACTTGGCTCATTATTATTACTTCTAAAACTGAGCTTAAATTTCAGTAGAAATTTCCCCATGACCTCCTCTCTTTTCTCAAAATATTCCAAAGAAATTTTGATTCACTCCAATCAATACTTAATTTGATGCACACATTCAGTCATCTCTACAAATACAAAAAGTTTTAAACTTTCCAAAGTGTTTTCACTTGAACTTCACATCAACCCAGCAATGGGGCGGGGACGGGGGGGGGGGGTCAGGCAAGCTGTTTCTATCTTCTAGATGCCTGCAGCTGCAGTCCTGTAGCTGGGAAGAAAATTTAAACCACATGGCCTCCCACACATTGTCCCTACACCACTTTCTCATCTCCCTGAGTGTTCTACAACCAACCTTACACCTAACATTACTTGGGAATTTTTGTTGTTGCGAGTATTCTCAAACATTCATTTCTCTTGTCTCTACCCAACCCTGTTCTCCCTGAAACTTGAAGACATGATTTGTAAATGTGAAAGCTTTCAGTGTCTAAGAAGACTAAAAGACATCAGAGGTAGCTTTGGAATCTTCCATATTCAGTATTCAGGTGATATTGCAAAATATTTTGCAATATCACACAGGCTAGAAAAACCTAACACTATAAATAAGGTACCAAAAACTCTAAAAAGCAACGTGTCAAAAGTCATTCTATTTAACTCCCAAACAGTAGCAATTCTCCAAGGGGTGAATAAAGTAAGATTTCTTTAAAGAATATTGTCAGGGCGCTATGGTGCCAAGGTATACACAAGTAGCCACAAAAAAGTCTGCTCCCTGATAGTACTGAAGCAGCAAGAAAGAGTAAGTCTACTGTGTCTAATGGTCTCCATTTCTTGGTCATACTGCTTGGGACGTTGTAAACAAGTGGTATGGTATCCCCTTTAGGGCTGTTATTTTGAGATAGTTTTCTACTTAGTAATTTCAATGACTAGCTTAAACACACACACACACAGAAGTTTGGGATTTCGTCCCTGCTGCAGGTGCCTCCCTAGCCTGTAAAACGGACACACTCCAACTGGTATTGTCTCAGAACTTTAAAAATGACAGCAAGCCCATACTTATAAATATATTTACCACAACCACAGAGGTCAGATGTGAGTAGAAAGAAAGGCACACCACAATCTAAATGTGAATATTTGCAACTGCTGCTGGGCAGGCATGAAATGGAAACAATTTACTGAACACCATCGTCTCTACCTGCACTTTTTGGCCATGTGTGGATCACATATTAAACATTAAAAACGAGATCAAATTAGGACAATGTCAGAAGAGGGAGTAATTTTCTATTATTCATTCATCAATTGTTGTATGAAACTGAAGAGAACCATTGGCGAGTGAGGCCGCTCCAAATGTCACCTAAAAACCCTGGTGAGTTCCAGCCCCTGCTGGCCGGCTCAGGACAACGCGCCCTTCATCATGCACAGGCAGGATACTACATCTACCTAAGGCAGCGTCCCCCACACCAGCCACAGGGAGTAGAGAGGTGTGAAAAGACTGTGCAATTAGAGCCAGCTGCTCTGACAAGCGAGGGAAAGCCAAGCTTCGCTGGGTGTTGTTATGTGGAAACAACAAATTGAAAGCACTTTGATTTCACTTTCCAGGATGATTCATCAGGACTTTGTCATATTTAATTCCAAACTCAGCAGTGCTGTTTGATGCGGAGGAAGATGCTGAAAGAGTCAAAGAATGAGTCATTAGTGTGCAGAACACTCCTGTGTACTCCATGCAGCCAGCTCCCCAACTGCCTCTCCCTCCTCGGATCCAGGCAGGTCAGGCCTCACATTTGCACATCTGAAGCTCCAGTGTCCTAATGTCCCACTGCACAGCAATGGACAACAAGAATTCTGAATTCATTCACATGCCAATTAACAGTCACTGAGCACGCACAGGAAATCAGGTCCTGAGGATACAGGAAGAAATGGGATTTTTGCCCTCAAATACTATCACTGAATTGAGAGGAGACACATGGGCATCACCTATGATATCCTGAAAGAGCCTTTTACCCTGTTACACACGCAAGGGATAAAGAGATGGGAGAAAGAGGCCCATGTCTGTGGAGGAGGCAGGAAGGACATCAGAGAAGGTACCTTGGCTCAGATTCATTTGTCCATAGTGGGGAGCAGATAGCTGGGCAGAAAGGATTACATCCACATACCCACAGCGGTATACACAAGATTTTAAGTTCTGAGAAATATAATTTCAGAACAGCTAGAATATAATCTCTGAAAGAGGCAATGTCGGGAAATGGGCCTGAGGGACAGCAAGGCAGCCGGTTCACTGGGGGTTTATCTGTCATGCACAGGAGTTTAGATTTCACATTACAGACACAGCAGCACATGAAAATATCCTGCTGGGAATTTCTATTAGACTTGTATGCCAGAGAGATCACTCACGTCCAAAAAAAGTGACACTCCTCCTTTTGCAGAAAAGCCAGAGTGGCAGTGTAGCCGAGTAATGAGCAGAGAAAGCCGTGACAGGATGCTGCTTTCTACCGGAGTAACCTTGAGCAAGTCCCACACTTCTTTGAGTCGTTTTCTGCAGTCCTGCCCTGCACAGTGGAGCTGCTCACAGGGCCCAGTGGAGGAGAGATGTGAAGGCATTTCAAAGCAGACAAGCAGCTGCATGGCTCACTTTGTATTTCTACTATGCATTGGCAGCTCAGATGAACAAGTCGCTCAGCTGACTGTTGTTACAACCCTTCCTGATACCCCCTTAGCCAGCTAGGAAGGCCTGCATCTGGACACAGACCTCCGCTCAGGCAACTCTTTTATGCTTTGAAGTTTACAGAGCATAATTTTAAGACTAACTCAAATACCTCGTATTAAAACAGGATGTTTGGCTGAACATTGACACTTCTGTGACTTTGGTATTGCTGTTTCCTGCCCAGGATGCTCTTCCTATAGGGAGCTACACAGTGGTGCTAATGGTTCTGTCTTTCCTCAAGGATAACCTTTATCAACTGACACCTTTCCTGACCCTTCTCAGTACTACACACACACACACACACACACACACACACACACACACACACGAAACCTCTACTTCCCACTACTTATCTTTACATTTTGTTGATGATATCAGGTGGTAGGTTTGAATGAGAAATATCCCCCATAAGTACATGCATTTGAAGACTTGGCCCTCTGATGGTGGCACTTCTTGAGGAGGTAAGGGAACGTTTAGGAGGTACAACCTTGTTGGAAGAAGTCCATCGCAGGGCCGGCTTTGAGTTCACAGCCTCCCTCCACTTGTGGTTGCCTCTCTGCTTTATGTTCATGTGGACAAAGTGACCTCTCGGCTTCCTGCTCAGGCCCCTTGCTGCTGTGCCCCCCCTGCCATTGTGGATACTCTCCGGAATCCCAAGCCAAAATAAACTCTTTCATAAGCAGCTTTAGATCATGGTGTTTTACTGAAGCAGCAAAAAATAACAATATAGAGGTGATTCTCCAGGAATCCTAAGTGGGGAGATGATTTATAAACTATGTTCACTACTGTTTCCTCCAGAACACTGCCTGGCACAAAGTAGTCACATGTGAGACAGTCCCTGAAATTACACAGCTTAGTCTTCCAAGGTGTACTGCAGAATCATGAGTTTTCAGCTATCTTCCCAGAAACATCTGTTTATTATTACCCCTTCCTATTCTAGGACCTGTTCTAAGCACTGGAAAATCTAATAACACAACAGACCTTGCCTTCAAATACCTCATTATCTAATGAGTATAAAACCTCTAAAAAAAAATAGAGGATGCACACCATGAGGAGGCAAGCACAGGCTAAGTGTGTGAGCAATGCCTGCAGAGACTGGAGAGCTCCAGGAAGCTGCTCCAGTGAGATGGTAAGCGATACTGAGGAAGGACCTAGTGAGGGCCAGACATGAAAGCTTTCTAGACACTTAGTAACCCTTTCAGGGACTGTGCACACTTAGAACTTCTGGCTTTCAGTACAGGAGAAACAGCAAGGATAACTTCAACCAGAATTTTCCTCCAAAGAATTCTTTAGAGAGTTTTTGGAAAGCAAAACTGAGTACGGACCAAGGTGTGGCTCTGTTGCAAGGTTTCTGGCTTTCCCAAAGCTATCACTTAGAATACATACTGAATCTGTCTTTGGTGCTCTTGTCTGCAGCATTCATTGCTCTGACCCACACATAATGTAACTGTCTTTTTAAAGAGTTTTGTTTTCCTATTTTTACAATTTCACCTATGTGTGCTTTGCACATTGACCACGCTCACCTCCCTACCAACTATGTCCACACTTCCCATCTCCACAAATCTCTCTTACATGCGCTGAGTTTTGTTTTGTGACCCAAGGTTACCCAATGTCATCTGGGTGACGTGGGTCTGGAGTTCCTGGTTGAAGCATGGAGGGCTCAGCAGCATGTATACAACTAAAGACAGTGACTCTCTGCCAGAGTCTACTGATGAAACAATCACTCAGAGGTAAAAGGGAAGGCCGCAAGACCCTCTCCCCGCTTCCTGACTGACTGTTGACACAGCTAGTCTCCTGTGCACCTAGTGCAGTTAAGAACTGCTGCTGGGAATTAATGGTTACAGGAGCCGTATTGAGTATAGGGAATGGTGGTTCATAGCCCTCCACACAATCTTCCTGCTCCTACATACCACAGCTCATAGAGCATACTCTCTCTTCCCCCTTTTTAATGATTTATTTTTAATTTTGTATACATGATGTCTGTGTACAAGGATACACAAATAACTGTAAGTAACTGCAGATGCCAGAAGGCGGCACTGGATTCCCCGGAACTGGAGTTGCAGGTGGGTGTTACCTTTCTGACACAGGTGCTGGGAACCAAATCCGGGTCCTCTGAAAAGCAGTACATGCTCTTAGTCTCTAGGCCATCTTTGCAGCCGCCTTGTACAACTCTCTTAAACAGATGGGGAGAACATTTGCTGCTCCATGAGGTCAGGACCCTTCCTTGATCCGTCTCAGTGGGAAAGGACAGAGTAAAAGGTGCCCGAGGTACAGCTAGTGATAAATGTGCTGAGGGCTCTTCCATCTTTTGACCTCAAGGAAAAAACAGCAGAGCACTATGCCTATGGTAGGATGTTGGTATACAGACGGTTGTGATGGTTAATTG